>CP092882.1:33645540-33751948 GCA_030710605.1 Cordylochernes scorpioides | reverse complement strand
AACATGTTGATTAATATTGAATGTCAAATATATACCTAGGGTATAATAGTGATTGTGGATGTGATACTGATTAAATTACATATATGTATAAACTTATTTAGATTGATCCTAATATAAACGTTCTGTGAAGACATTCACACGTATTGTTTGGTGTATTGAAATATTGATTGATTAAATCGTGATATTCCACACACAAACGTTTATTGTCCATTTGGTATTATAGTAAAGCGTCTTATTGGAAAATTAAAAGGTCTATTGTCCCCTCTGCATTACACTGCTGCTCACTTTCTAATTTTTCAAAGTATTTCGTGTCCTAAATGTGTTTCCAATGAAATAAATTTAGAAAATAATAGTTTGGAACTGCTTCAAGCCTTTGCTTTGCTTTAATCATGTACATGGAATGTATAAAGTTGACGCGTTGGCAATCCTTGAGTGATTTCCGCGATAGTTTCATTTAACTTTCTTCAAGCAATAAAAATAATTTGAAAACTTTCTCAATTTCATTATAATGCAAGAGTATGAAATTTCACATTTCTAGTCTGTAAGTAATATAAGTGGATTATAAAAATAATTCTCGAAAAAAAGCATTATCATTGCGAGTGAGCAAGTAGTGGATATTTTAGAAAGAAAATAAAAATTAAATGAATACATCGAATAAATAAAATATTTTGGTATATATAATGTTGTACGAAACAACGCGCTATAACAAATGTGAGAACCAAAATGACAAACGTTTGCCTTCAAATTTTCATTGCATGAGCTTAAATTAATAATATTTTTAATAATTAATAAAATTTAATAATTAATAAGAAAATATTTCTTGAAAAAAGATACTTCGGCCAGTATAAATCTTTTTATTACCTCGACGTTTCAACAAAAAGCTTTTGTCCTCGTCATGAGCAAACAAAAATTAAAACATTTAGCAAGTTATTTTCAAGAAATACTCGTATGAGTGCCGGCCAGGCAGCCTCTATCTTCACGATAATAAGAAAATGTACATGCCATAGTACATTTTATACACTGCGTGACATTGAAAATGGAACACCAAGAAATAGTGGCCAGAAAATTATGCAAATTTCAGGGTAGACGCGCCTAACCGAGTTATGCAAATGATGTAAAATGCGCAGCTCTCGTGCGCACATGGAGTAAGATATAAGGGAAGGAACTTGCAGAAAGGACAGTATTCGTGTCGTTATTTCTTCAAGGAAAATCATTGTAGAAATTTTGTTCTTGTGTCAAAAGACACGTGTAATAACAGAGAATGCCAGGTCATCGTAAACGGAGGCAGTTCAAGCAGACAGACGCTTTTACGAGGGGCATGGTGATCGGACTGAAAAGGGCAGGTTGGTCCATACGTCAAATCGCAGCTGATACACACCTTGGTGCGTCCACGGTGCACCGACTGTGGAGAAGATGGTTGGAACAAGGAAATGTGGCAATTTATAGGAATGTCGGTGCAACCAGAGTGATGTTTCTTTTTTTTTCCCTTATTGTTCCGCTCATTTAGCATTTCAAGGCGGCTTTAGAGTATCCCATCCAAATATTTATACAAGATAGTAACAAAGCCATGTCATGTGGCTGATGATGAGGATTTTTCGAATACTGATAGACAGATTATTATGATTAAATTATTTCAATTTTTATTTTTTTTTATTATAAACTAACTTTCTTGTTCAACGCTTAGTGCGGACGTATTACTAATTTATAATATGTATGTCATAATTTGTATATAATTAAATGCAACCCCGACCCACTATGTATGTACCATGTATGATTTTCAAAGATTTAATAAAAGAATAAGGTAACTGGAGGCAAGAAAGTAACAAAAGACATAGGAAGTAGATCTAGAGGAGAACATATTTATTAATAACGTCGCAGTTAACCTTCTGACCCCGGGTCCCTGCGAGCTAAGTTTAAACCAACACTTCCTGGCAGAGACCGGACGTATCTATTATATTAGTCAAGAAGCACTCAATACTTCCTGACAAAACAGGACGTATCTAATATCCGTCGAAGTCATAAGCGTCAAGCTACCCAACACTTCCTGACGAAATCGGATATATCAGGCAGGCCATATCTTTCACCAAAGAGAGCCGCGGTCCAATCAGAAGACAGCACCTAAATAGGTCGACCAATAGGAAAAGATCATGTGATCATCTCTCAACCAATCAGAGAGAAACTGAGTCTTGGTGTTAAATCGAAAAGCAAGAATGGTCAGTAACGTTTTCGCTCTCATAGGAACAACACCTAGTTGTTCACTGGCTCTCGCCGAGTTCGGACAGTTGTGATTCCGCTTCCAACAAGGTGACATCTACTCGCGAGGCCTCTCTCCCTCTGCTCATCCCACAGCTAAGTACAATCACCGCCATGTGATTAGATAAGGAACAATCAAAACCGCTCCGCTCTTCTCAAGCTTTCTTCCCTCCAACCCAGTTGCCTTTTATTTTCAAACCCCATCACGTGTCCTGATTATTCCTAACTGTATGCTTAAACTTCCACTCAAACGACTGCGTTTCAACCAATCTTCACCATTCAAATCGAACAACAAGAAATTCCGCAACGATATTGTCACAGAACGGTTAAGTCGACAGGATTCTACAACAGTGTAATACATCAAATATTGCAGTGTAATAACTTTGGACCATATTACATAAGTCGACAGGATTCTACAACAGTGTAATACATCAAATATTGCAGTGTAATAACTTTGGACCATATTACATAAGTCGACAGGATTCTACAACAGTGTAATACATCAAATATTGCAGTGTAATAACTTTGGACCATATTACATAAGTCGACAGGATTCTACAACAGTGTAATACATCAAATATTGCAGTGTAATAACTTTGGACCATATTACATAAGTCGACAGGATAAAGATTATGGAGCTTAATCAGGATCAAGATGGAAATTAGCCCAGACACCAGCAAATCAAACGGCAATGACAAAACCAGCGGAAAAGAAGCGGACAAGAAGAGAGGCGACCAGGCGCCTTCTAGCGGCCATCATATGGCAGATGACCGTGGCCATCCGACGTGTCAACGCCCCACAAAGTGAGACGGAATTCCGGAGCGCCATTCCCCGGGGAGGACGACGGACACAACCCCCGCCAACCCCAGGCGAGTGTCACCAAGGCCGGACACCGACCACCGAGAAGTCATCCACCGCCATGCCGTACACAGTCCCCGAAACCAATCCGCGCGACCCGGGACAACCCAAACGATCCCAAAATGATCGTCCAGTACCGGACTTCACTTCAATTTCGCGGACGGTGTGAGCAGTCCCGAGCCAAGCCAACCATCCCAAACCAAGACGTTCCAGAGGAGACCTGTTGAACTGAGGTAGGCACCCACCCTATGGCGTCAAGAAATTGACTTTGGACTCATAGCTAATCCTACCTACCCCTTTTAACCATATCTAACCTTTGTACTCAATGAATGCACGCACGGGCTAGGCCAAACCTGTCCGAAAGGACTTGCACTACAATCAAATTTGTCACACAGGACAACCCTTGCCTGCATTCATTGACCCCACTACCATGTTTATCACTCAACCCAATTACCAGTACTATATGCCCTCAAATACAAGCCACAACGGCTTCAACCCTCACCATACCCAAAAAAACGTGTCAGTACAGCTCACCCACTTACCACACAAAATCCATGCATAACCATACATCGCCACGCCATAACAATGTACCTCACAACAATCCCACAAACGTATTTAGCAACAATCACGACATTCGCGACAACAATACACCGACAACATCCAGCCAAAGGACGGTTTTCACACTCACAACACACGCACCCATACGTCGTCACACAACGGTAACACACACAACTAGCCCAACAAGCGCGACACTCGCGCCAAAAGACGACAACCACCAACAAACGCATGCACCGTCGTTAGTAACAATCATCTCGTCTACCCAAAACACTAAAAAAATGTTCACCTTAAAAGGTACCATATACACTAACAATAGAAATTTCGATATATGACTTTAATAAATTTGTTGTTCATAGTGAGAACGGGTTAGATTTTGTACGAATAAGGACTTCGCGTGACACCTTTTCATTCACAATTTTTTTTTTCGATTCGTGTCACAGGTCACCCCACAAAACTTTTCATTTCAGGCCACAGACGCCTTTTCAACACACCTGTGACACGTCTCCACTCAACACGTGTTCACGTCGTAAGCCTCATTTTCACTCAATTCCACTCTAATATCACTGAATAGCTTTTTTTTTCTAAAGTCACAACGACCATTCGATTTAATAAATGGATACAACATCCGGCTTTTCAAAATACAAATAACGTCGAACTTACACCAACTTATCTCTTCACAATGTATTGGCAGACCATAACACATGACACAAGACATCGTCAAACGAGTAAAACCCACAAACAAAACAAAATTTCGTACACAAAACATATCACACACACAACGCAACCAACACCGAAAGTAAAAGATTCAATTAGAAAAAACAATTAGGCGTGCACAAAGTCAATAAGGCCGACAGGAAACGTAGAAGCGAGGCGGATATCTTCCCGCGAAGAATAAAGACGTCGCCATGACTCCAATTACGTGCAAACAGTGGGTGGATAAGTTTAGACTGGACCTCGCGTCCCCGACACGTCCCGCTTCCGGCGTCTCATTACAAGGCCCCACTCATCCAAATTAGGTCACCGCTCTCCCCAACCACAGATTCCTCTATGCCACCAATTTTGGATCCCAGTTCAAGCCTGCGTATCGATTTTTACAATGTAGTCAAATCAACTGTCACTCGGAAATCTAAAAAAGGTACAAGACGTCACACACATTTAAATGAGTTCATATTCCCATCATAATTGATCAAATACTTTACAAACTTTCAAAAAAACGCTACACCTTCCATCTACACATAAATACCACAGACCTTAGGATCTCGACAACACATAGAATTCACACACACATTTCTTACACCAAAAACTACTAACATTTTTCACAATACACACAAAGACAAGAAATTTATAGGGCATGTAGATACCAAAGGGTTCAAACCAATACACCTTATTTTCATATTAATCATTTTCATTATTTTCTCTCAATTAAAAATGTAAATATTTAATCAATTTACCAATTTATTCAACTTAACATCACTTTTAATCATTAATTATCATATATTTACCACTTAGTTATGTTATCATAGTTTCCAATCAACAAAAACTCATTGGTTTTCTTTCAAAATTGGATATTATATTTCATTTTGATTTACAAAAACATTCTTTTTTTTTTCTATCCTTTTTCCACCATGCAACCAAGCATTTACTTTGATTTCTCCCAACTTTTATATTATTTTTGATTTCCTCCAACTTTTTATTTTTAATTATTTTTTGATTTCTCAAAAGCCCTAATAAAAATCCCTCGTTTTCCATTCCCAATTTCGAGCGAGAATATGATTAGGCATTTTTCCTTTTTTTTTCCACCATGCATCAAGCATTCACTTTGATTTCTTTCAACTTTTTATTTTACTTTGATTTCTCAAAAGACCTTATGAAATTTCCTCGAATTCTTTTCCAAAATTCGAGCAAAAAAGTAACTAGGCATTTTCCATTATCACCATGCAACAAAACAATTTTTTTTTCAACCAAACACATTCAATTTTGATTTCATTCAATTATTCTTATTTTATTTTGTTTTGATTTCAAAGCGCCTTATGAAATTTCCTCGAATTCTTTTCCAAAATTCGAGCAAAAAAGTAACTAAGCATTTGTCTTTGTCACCATGCAACAAAATATTTTTCTTTTTCAACCAAACACATTCAATTTTGATTTCATTCAACTATTTTTATATTATATTTATTTTGATTTCAAAAGCCTTAATAGAACTCCCTCGTTTTCATTTCTTATCTCGAGTAGAATTCGTTTAGGCGCATTTTCCTTTCTTTTTAGCCCACTATGTACCATAGCATTCATTGATTTCTTACAATTAAAAATTTTTGATTTCTATTAATTATACTCAACCTATATCATCAACACCATTCTATTTTACTTTTATATCACCAGCAATGCTTGTATATAGCCCCTCAATACCCACAACTAATTTTCCCACAAAATTATTTTTCACTTTACAGAATTCTCTCAGGCTAACCCCTTCTTGAATTCTTCACATGTAGGGGGCAAATCTGTCATAATTTGTATATAATTAAATGCAACCCCGACCCACTATGTATGTACCATGTATGATTTTCAAAGATTTAATAAAAGAATAAGGTAACTGGAGGCAAGAAAGTAACAAAAGACATAGGAAGTAGATCTAGAGGAGAACATATTTATTAATAACGTCGCAGTTAACCTTCTGACCCCGGGTCCCTGCGAGCTAAGTTTAAACCAACACCTCCTGGCAGAGACCGGACGTATCTAGTGACCGCCGAAGTTATATTAGTCAAGAAGCACTCAATACTTCCTGACAAAACAGGACGTATCTAATATCCGTCGAAGTCATAAGCGTCAAGCTACCCAACACTTCCTGACGAAATCGGATATATCAGGCAGGCCATATCTTTCACCAAAGAGAGCCGCGGTCCAATCAGAAGACAGCACCTAAATAGGTCGACCAATAGGAAAAGATCATGTGATCATCTCTCAACCAATCAGAGAGAAACTGAGTCTTGGTGTTAAATCGAAAAGCAAGAATGGTCAGTAACGTTTTCGCTCTCATAGGAACAACACCTAGTTGTTCACTGGCTCTCGCCGAGTTCGGACAGTTGTGATTCCGCTTCCAACAAGGTGACATCTACTCGCGAGGCCTCTCTCCCTCTGCTCATCCCACAGCTAAGTACAATCACCGCCATGTGATTAGATAAGGAACAATCAAAACCGCTCCGCTCTTCTCAAGCTTTCTTCCCTCCAACCCAGTTGCCTTTTATTTTCAAACCCCATCACGTGTCCTGATTATTCCTAACTGTATGCTTAAACTTCCACTCAAACGACTGCGTTTCAACCAATCCTCACCATTCAAATCGAACAACAAGAAATTCCGCAACGATATTGTCACAGAACGGTTAAGTCGACAGGATTCTACAACAGTGTAATACATCAAATATTGCAGTGTAATAACTTTGGACCATATTACATAAGTCGACAGGATTCTACAACAGTGTAATACATCAAATATTGCAGTGTAATAACTTTGGACCATATTACATGTATATATATTCACATGGAGAGAGAGAAATATATATCTTCTTATATCTATATAGATAAAAAGCTAACAGAGTTTTCAGTTGTAAAGTTTGAAGTAATCTCCTCCAAAGTTAACTAACTACATATAGCGATCTATATACCAAAGTTTCGTTATTTTTGGTTTCACATGACCGTTTCATTTTATTTTTCCAAATATTAATAGATTTATTTTTAATCTATTCGATTTTGTAATCGTGGAATTTTTGCCTTCAAATGTTGCTTATCTTATTTGTTATTTATCATCATCGAATTGTTTGTTTTTAAAACACGTTCTTTTTTATTATTACTTCTTTATCTCCTTCAGATAACAACCTTCTTTTTTATTCATTTTAAATATATTTATATAAATTAAACCAATACCTATAGTTTCTTACCTGAAGAATTTTTTTGTATTATTTGTTTCCTAATAACCTATTTATTTTTAATTATTTCGATTTTGGTCTTCTCTTTATTTACTAATTTTTTTCCACTGCTCTATACATAAATTTTGTACATTTTCAGTTGCCAACGTCGCCTCTGTAAAACTTTTTTTAGCAGAGTAAAGTTGAATTTAAACAACAATTCAACTGTCTAAATTTGTATTTTAAAATGGTCGAAAATTCGGAAGAGTCTGAATATCGATAGTGTCGAATTACAGTTTGTTATATGATAGGCTGTAGGTCTGAACATCCAAACAGGGTCGAAATATCATGCGTCGAATTAACGAGGTTATTAACGAGGTAATTTATATTAACACTCTCTTTTGAGCATTTAATTTGTTTGTTTATAACGTAGGCATTGTCTCTTTTAAAAGCATTATGCCATTATAAAACTAATTATTTTATGAAGTAAAAAACAAATATTTTTAATAATTTGTTCATTCCTGACCATTCTGACCACTCAGAAGTCTGAAAATTTGTCAACTTGCATTGTCATCGGGTTCTGAAAAGTGTACCAAATTTCAGATTCCTACATGCTCTAAAAGTATATCAAAAATCGATTGCAAGATTTGTGGACAGACGGAGAGACAGGAAGCAAGTTAAATAAAAGCTTTTAATAACTTGGTTCATTAGGGAATAAAAATTACTTTCAATGTGTGTGAGATCCAGTTCATAAACAACTCATTAGATAAAAGACCAACAAGCAAAGCAAACTAGAAACAAGATTATATAATAGAGAAATATTTTGATTTATTATATGAAAATCTGAACAACTAATTTTTACTTTTGATAAATTTCTAGTTGTATTTTATAAAGTTATACTTACAAAGAATGCTAAACATATTTTTTAGAAATTTTAATTGAGTTCATTATATAAAGTATCTCTTTTTAAAAGGTTTTTTTCTTATATATATGTGACAATTTCGTTGTGGAATTTCTTGTTATTCGATGAAAATGGTGAGGATTGGTTGAAACGCAGTCGTTTGAGTGGGAAGTGAAGCATACAGTTAGGAATAATCAGGACACGTGATGGGGTTTGAAAATAAAAGGCAACTGGTTTGGAGGAAAGAAAGCTTGAGAAAGCGGTGCGATTTTTGACTATTACTATCGGATCACATGGTGATGTCCGACTTGACTATGGGATGAATTGAGAGAGAGATCTCTAGAGCAGATGTTACCTTGGTGAGCAAGTCGAAGGCTGATCCGAACTCGGTGGGAGCGAAGCCACTACTCTAGGTGTTGTTCCGATGGGAGCGAAAGCGCTACAAACTATTCTTGCTTCTCGATTTAACACCAAGACTTATCTTCTTTCCCATTGGTCGAAAGATGTCACATGACCGTTTTATATTGGTTGACCTATTTAGGTATTGTTTCCTAATTGGTGGGACTATGTCACGTGGCCGTTGGCTATTGGTTGACCTACTTAGGTATTGTCTTCTAATTGGTCTTTGCTGCTGCTTTTGTCGGAAGATATATCCGGCCTGGCCCAGGAAATACTGATCGTTAAACTTAGCTTTTAGGATTTCCGGGGTCAGAAGGTTAACTGTGACTTTATTAATAGTTGTCTTCTCTTTTAAGCCTACTTCCTAGGTTTTTCTCTAAGGCGTTCTATCCTCCAGTTACCTTTGTTCTTTTATTAAATCTTTTTAAAACATACATTGTACATACATAGTAGGTCGGAGGTGCATACAGTTATATACAAATTATGACAGATGCGCCCCCTACATGTGAAGAATTCAAGAAGGGGTTAGCCTGAGAGAATTCTGTAAAGGGAAAAATAATTTTGTGGGAAAATTAGTTGTGGGTATTGAGAGGCTATATACAAGCATTGGTGGTGATATAAGAGGAAAAATAGAATGGTGTTGATGATATAGGTTGAGTATAATTAATAGAAATCAAATATTTTTTAATTGTAAGAAATCAAAATGAATGCTATGGTACATAGTGGGTTAAAAGAAAAGAAAATGCGCCTAAACAATATTCTACTCGAGATTTGAAATAAAATCGAGGGAGTTCTATTAGGTCTTTTGAGAAATCAATATAAAATAAAAGTTGGAAGAAATCAAAGTAAATGCTTGGTTGCATGGTGAAGAAAAAAAAAGGAAAAATGCCTAACTAATTTTTGCTCGAAATTGGGAATGGAAATCGAGGGATTTTTATTAGGTCTTTTGAGAAATCAATATAAAATAAAAGTTGGAAGAAATCAAAGTAAATGCTTGATGCATGGTGAGAAAAAAAATTTACCTAACTAATTTTTTCTCGAGATTGGGAAAAGAAATCGAGGAAATTTCATAAGGTGTTTTGAAATCAAAATAAAAATAAAAATAAAATAGTTGAATGAAATCAAAATTGAATGTGTTTGGTTGAAAAAGAAAAGGGGAAAAAAATGTTTTGTTGCATGGTGACAAAGAAAAATGCCTAATTACTTTTTGCTCGAATTTTGGGAAAAGAAAACGAGGAAATTTCACAAGGTGTTTTGAAGAAATTAAAAGTAATATAAAAAGTTGGAAGAAATCAAAATGAATGCTTGATGTATGGTAAAAAAAAAAGAAAAATGTTTTTTTGTAAATCAAAATAAAATATAATATCTAATTTTAAAAGAAAACCAGTGAGTTTTCGTTGATTTGAAACGATGATAATATAAACTAAGTGGTAAATATAATGATAATTAATGATTAAAAGTGATAATAAATTGAATAAATTGCTAAATTGATTAAATATTTAAATTTTAATTGAATGAAAATAAGGAAAATAGTTAATATGAATAATAAGGTGTATTGGTTTGAACCCTTTTGTATCTACATGCCCTGATCTAGATGTATTAATTGTTCAATTATGCCCTATAAATTTTTTGTCTCATCTGTAGCGACACTTCGGTGGAAACGTGATCCTAGCCCTCAAGTGCGCGTTTATGCTATGTGTACAGGAGACATGGAAATCTATATAACCTTTATGTATAATTTTTTGTCTTTGTGTGTATTGTGGAAAATGTTAGTTTTTTTTTTGTAAGAAATGTGTGAGCGAATTCTATGTGTTGTCGAGATCCTAAGGTCTGTGATATCTACGTGTAGGTGGAATATGTAACGTTTTTGGAAGTCTGTAAAGTAATTGATTAGTTATAATAGGGATGTGAACTCATTTAGAAGTGTGAGCGTGTATCTTGTTTGATTTTCGAGTGACAGTTGATTTGACTACATTTTGTAAAAGTCGATACGCAGGCTCGAATTGGAATTCAAGATTGGTGGCATAGAGGAATCTGTGGATGGGAAAAGCGGTGACCTATTTTTATGTGTCGGCCAAAAGAGAGGGAATGAAATTGGATGACATGTAGAAGTTCTCAGCTTGACCTCGATTTAGCTGCTGGTCGAGGGAGGTGGTAATTAGAAACCGGACATGGGGACTTCCATTGTAATTAGAGATACGGAAGTGGGGTGTGTCGGGGAAGCAGGATCCGATCTAAAATTACCCACCCACTATTTGCAAGTAATTGGATCCGTAAGTGGGGGACTACGCTTCCTCTATTTGCACGTAATTGAAGTAAGGGCGTTTCGTCTTTGTCGCTACGTCTCAAAATTCTCACTTCCTGCCGCCTAATTTATTTTGAGTGCGACTTGCATCTTTTATTGTCTCTCTACTTATTTTATTGGTGTTGGATTTTTTTCTTTCTCTCGGCACTGATTGTTACTTTCAGTTACTTCTATCTCTTCGGAGTTTATTTAGATTTTCTGCAAAAATGTTTCCTAAAATTATGAGAAGTTTTATAAATGTTTGTCCAAAATTAAAAACTGCCTCTTGTAGTTCGAAAATTCTATGAGAGGGCATGGTATAGATAAACAAATAACTAAGAAATAAAACTGGGATATATTTGTATGGTAGAACTAACAAACAAAGGATAAAAATCAGATGAAAGATAGGGTATTGCCCCATGTTCTTCCATATTATTGTAAATGGGGACTCTGAAATATTTGTTCGAACCTTATTCATTGTTGGTCGTTCAATTTCGCACTGTTTGATATCTTTGGGGAGTGGTGTGATATGATTGAAATGGTTGTCAGGTTTGCAGTTTTTAACATCGGGGAGGAGTGGTGCAAATCGCCTTGTTGTAAAAATGGCAGGTTCTAAATGCCTGAAAGGCTCGCTGCTGGTGGGTTTGAACCTTGATGGATCTGCCGGGAATAATTTGGGTGTTAAGTGCTTAAATGGAAACGTGGAATCGGGTTCGTGCTTTATGTGATATGTGTTAACGGCGGGTGGTGATATATAACGGTTTGTTTCTGTATACAGCTTAAGTTTGTTGACGTGGATTGTGTCATTGTCTCTTTGAAGAGGTTGATTTGGTCGATCTATACGGACCACATTTGGTGAAATAATTTCTTATATTGTGTGGGGTCCTGTGAAATATGGCGCAAGTTTCCCTGTATTTGGGTGGTGATATAATTTTACTAACACTAGATCACCTACTTCAAAATGTGGTTGTTTGTGTCGTTGATCATAAATGTTTTTGTCTTGTAAATGCTTGTTTTGTGTGCGTGTGTGTGCAATTTTTCTAGCTAAGTCGATATCTGGGTAAGGTGTGCTGTGGTTAGAGATTTCTGGGGGTAGGATACCAAACATTAAGTAGATGGGTGGAAAACCTGTGGTAGAGTGTGGGGTTTTATTATATATAATTGTAACTCTTTTGACCAACTTGGTCCATGCGATCTTAGGATTTTCTAGATGTAATAGCCTAAGTTTTCCCGTGAGGGTGGCGTTCAGGCGTTCACATAGACCGTTGGCCTGTGGATTGTTGCTGGTTGTGAGTAATGGGTGAATATTTATATTAAGTAGGAAACTACGAAATTTTGGCGAAGTGAAAGCAGGGGCTCTATCCGTAAGAAGGCGTTTTGGAGAGCCATCCTGTAATACTCGCTTAAGTACCTGTTGGTAGGTGATGATGCTGGTGGATTTAGATGGAAAGGTCCACGCGTAGCGCGAAAAATGATCGACTACCACATGGAGGTATATTTTGGTGTTGCCATATTTGGCAAATCCTGCTATGGTGTCAAGGGATAATAGGTCAAAGGGTTCTTTGGCTTCCGGAGGTTGACTTAATTCCCCGTAAGTGGGTCCCAATGGCCGTTTTGTTAACTGGCAGGTGGGACAGGTCTTAACCTTTTGTTTAATATCTTTTGACATACCTTGCCAGTAATATTGCGTGGAGATGAGTCGTGACATTTGTGAAATACCGGGGTGATTGTATTGTGTGTGTACTGTTTGTAAGAGTTGTTGTATGAGTGGTTTTGGAATTATAATCTTGGTTACACCTTTTTGGGAAACTGTATGTAATCCATTACGATCAATGGTCAAACTAGACTCTTTCGATGGAGGAGGTTGGTGTGTCTTGATAAGGGTAGTGTCTAAGAATCCACAAAACGGGTTACGGGACAAGAGATCTGCTTCATACTGTAGTTTTCCCTTTATGTAGCGGACCTCATATTCGTAACTCGATAGTCGTAAACTCCATCGAAACAATCTGCCGGACGGGTTTTTGATGGTTTTCAGCCACTGTAATGCGTGATGGTCAGAAAATATAGTGAATTTTCTGCCCATAAGATAGATGCGAAACTTCTCCACACTCTCAACGATTGCTAAGCACTCAAGTTCAGAGATGGAGTAGTTTTTCTCGTGTGGGCGCAATGTTCGGCTGAAATATTGAACTGGATATACGTTCCCGTCAGGGTGAACTTGTTTTAGAATGCCTGCTATACCGAGGGTGGATGCATCGCAATACACTTGGCATGGCAGACCGTCTTTGTAAAGGTGTAAAATGGGGTGTTGTGTGAGGTTTCCTTTCAGGTCAATGAACGCCTCTTGACAAACTTCATTCCAGTTCCACACGACATCCTTTTTGAGGAGGTTATTGAGTGGTTCTCGCAAGCGAGCGTATTCCGGGATGAATTTGTTATAGACGTTCACAGCGCCTAAAAAGGATTGTAGCGTTTTTCGGTTGTGTGGCTGTTTGATGGCGTGGATAATGTCGGTGTTGCGTGTGAGCGGTGTAATTGTACCAGCTGTAATGGTGTAACCTAGAAAATCTATGGACTGCTTAAAAAATTCGCATTTTACGAAGTTAAGTTGTAGTTTCTCTGCTTCGCAAAAGGCGAAAAATTGTCGCAGGTGGTTTTGATGCTCCTCCAATGTGTTGGAGTAAATGACGAAATCATCAAAGTAATGTGCCACACAGTCAAGTCCGTGTCTCTGTAGGACCTGACTTATGGCTCGTTCGTAAATCTGAGGGCTGGTTTTTAATCCGAAAGGTAGTCGAGTAGGTTGGTATAACCCTTCGAGGGTGGCAAATGCTAATAGTGGTCGAGAATCGGGGTGTATTGGGACTTGCCAATACGCAGAGGATATGTCTGCCGTGGAGAAATATTTGGCCTGTGCGAGGCGGTCTAGGATATCCTCGATTCTCGGGAGGGGATGGACATCAGAGCTGATTAGCTCGTTCACCTTTCTGTAATCGATACAAAACCGTTTGGTCTTGTCGCGCTTAGTGACGAGGGTGACAGGGCTCGAGAAAGGTGAAAAAGATTGCTCTATGATGCCGTTCTCCAGCATTTGTTGGACTTGATTACGGATTTCCTGTTGGTCACATATCGGAACACGATATGGACGTATGCTAATTATTTTATCGGAATTCGTGGGTATTTTTACTGGTGGAATCCGTAAGCATGGTACGTTGAATTTGTTCTGTGTGAAAATGTGATTGTATCTTTGTAGAAGTGTTGTGAATTGCGGTGTATAGCGAGTGTTAGATGTTGTGTTGTAGTATGCATGTGGCAAAGGATTTTGTTGTGTATCAATGGGAGTGTCGAGTTCGTTGTGTGGGTTTGTCATGTGATAGTTGTGTGACGACGTGTGATCGCCTATGTGCTTGGTATGCGAGTTGTCCTGCTGTATTGACATGTTTTGGGCAGGTTTTTTACAAGTTAAAGCCGTTGTGGCTTTGTTATTTGATGGCATATAAAAAAGGCAATTGGCCTTAGTGAAAAAAGGGCATGTAGGTAAGGGGGTGTTTTTCAATGAATGCACGCAATGATTGTCATAGGCGGAAGATTTGGCTGTATGGTGAGATCTTTGTGACATCGCCTGACACTGCCAGTACGTGCATACATTTGGTACATTGTTAAAATGGTAGGATGGGGTAGACAATGGGGCGCCCAGCTGGAATATAGTGCATTTATTAAAATCTATGGTTAATCTGAATTTATGGAGGCTGTTGATACTAAGAATTCCAAATGGTAACGGTGCATTCACTACATGGAAATTCTCTCTTCGGGATATTTGTCCTATTGTCAGTGGGATAGACAGTTTACCCATGGTTTTTGCAAAACCGTTTAGGGTTTGGAGATCCAGTGAATGTCCCTTAAGGTTTAAATTAGGCAGGTGGGTTTTTAACATATGATAAAGATTATATGGCACTATATTCAGGCTGGCGCCTGTATCAATTAAAAAGGGGCATGGTATATTAGGAGCTAGAAAAAGTTTGACAGTCAGTTGGTTTAGGGATCCTACCTCAGTCTCGAAAAGTCTGCTCGGCTGGGGTGTCTCTGGCTTGACTTGGTTGTTGTGGAATCGGGACTGGTGATTTTGGGACCGTTTGCACTGTCCGCACTTTTTCGTGGGTCGCCGGGACTGGTCGATGTCGGCATTCGCTGTGCCAGTGCCTCGCGCCGCAGAACTTGCAGTTGGACGGCGGAAGAGGTGCATTCCATGCACCTGGGCGTCGGGGTGTGCTGTGATACGGACCCGACTTTGTGGGTGGTTGATCTTCTCGAGGTCGTGTTGTCGGTACACTGGGCCCGTGGATCCGCTGTACCAGTCGGAACCACTCTCCTAGGTTCTCGGGAGGCACTACGCGGACTAGGCGCTGGTCGTTGAATGGCAGCCCTTCTGTCAGCGTCTCGAGGATCACCTCCTGCGGAAGTCCTAGTTGCAATCCCTTGGCGGTTTTCTCCCGGTAGTAGGTTTCTAGGTTGGCTTGTCCTGTGAGTTTCATGGCGAAATATTTCGCAAAGGACGCTTCGCTTGATTCAGGATAGAGATCTAGGAGGATTTGCCGCACCTGGAAATAGCTCCGGTCGGCCAGCCGAAGTTTCCTGAAGAGCTCCAGGGGTTGTCGCACCAGGTAGTTTGGTAGGCGGAGTAATTTTTCTTGTTCTCCCATGGAGGCGTCTTCCATTTTTCGGTCGAACGCCTGGAAAAACTGGGTCGCGCTGTATGTGCCATCGAAAGGCGGGATTGTCGCCTCGGCTCCATCAGAAACCTTTGCTCGGGTCAAAAGCGTCGACAGCTGGGTGACGACGTCCGCTAGGGGCGCAGTTGTCTCGCCCGTCTCTCTTACTTCCTGCCTTTCCTCCGTTGTTTTCGTCGGGCCGTCCGACTTTACGTCTATGGAATCCTGATTAAGCTCCATAATATCTTTATCCTGTCGACTTAACCGTCCTGTGACAATTTCGTTGCGGAATTTCTTGTTATTCGATGAAAATGGTGAGGATTGGTTGAAACGCAGTCGTTTGAGTGGGAAGTGAAGCATACAGTTAGGAATAATCAGGACGCGTGATGGGGTTTGAAAATAAAAGGCAACTGGTTTGGAGGAAAGAAAGCTTGAGAAAGCGGAGCGATTTTTGACTATTACTATCGGATCACATGGTGATGTCCGACTTGACTATGGGATGAATTGAGAGAGAGATCTCTAGAGCAGATGTTACCTTGGTGAGCAAGTCGAAGGCTGATCCGAACTCGGTGGGAGCGAAGCCACTACTCTAGGTGTTGTTCCGATGGGAGCGAAAGCGCTACAAACTATTCTTGCTTCTCGATTTAACACCAAGACTTATCTTCTTTCCCATTGGTCGAAAGATGTCACATGACCGTTTTATATTGGTTGACCTATTTAGGTATTGTTTCCTAATTGGTGGGACTATGTCACGTGGCCGTTGGCTATTGGTTGACCTACTTAGGTATTGTCTTCTAATTGGTCTTTGCTGCTGCTTTTGTCGGAAGATATATCCGGCCTGGCCCAGGAAATACTGATCGTTAAACTTAGCTTTTAGGATTTCCGGGGTCAGAAGGTTAACTGTGACTTTATTAATAGTTGTCTTCTCTTTTAAGCCTACTTCCTAGGTTTTTCTCTAAGGCGTTCTATCCTCCAGTTACCTTTGTTCTTTTATTAAATCTTTTTAAAACATACATTGTACATACATAGTAGGTCGGAGGTGCATACAGTTATATACAAATTATGACATATATTTTGAAAATTATATATTCAAATATGTGAATACTGAAAATTCACTGATCACTTTAAGGGAGAATATGCAGAGAAAAAGTTAATTAATATTATCAGGAAAGAAAGAAAAACGAAGATAAATAAACACAAAGATTTCAATTCAATTTTTTAATAAAAATATTCCTGACTTTAACACAATGGGAGAGAGATGTAACGGAAATAATTTGTGCTTATATAATATATTGTGGTATGAATTGATAATATAATAAATTTAAATTTAAATAATAAATGTATTCTATTTTGAGTAATGTTTAAAATTATATTTACACTCTTTTGAGCATTTCATTCGTTTGTTTATAATGTAGGCATTGTCTCTTTGAAAAGCATTATGCCATTATAATACGAATTATTTTATGGAGAAATCATACAAACATTTTAATAAACTACAGCATTTTAGAACGTTAATAAAAAAAATCGCTCATTACTTTAACAACGCATTGGGAAAATGAATTCAATCTCATAGCGATAACGTTATCGTCTTGAGTTTAAATTAATATAACTGTTTTTTATTTGGTAATTATTTGCCAAATACCATTGCTCGGTCTAAGTATTTATATACAATATTAAAATAAGAACATTTGGTTGTTAGACAAAGCAATATTATTTCTGTATTCTGAGAGCTCAGGTCCATAGATTCATTTTATACTTCAACCAAGAATTCCTTCTGACGCGAAAATAGGTACTTTTTGGACCAACCGACGGTGGCAACACTACCCCCCGCTGCCCCCGCGCGCATGCGCGAGGAGAAAAAGGATTAACTCGCCAATTCCGGTAAACAAACGCTGTTTTTGACGCTAACGTTTGGTTTTGACAGGCCTGAAAAAGAACTATCTCTCATAAATTTTAATAATTGTTTTGAATAATATTTGTATTAATATTAATTTGTGTGATTTTTAAATAAATATTTCTTTCAATAAGTATTAAATTATTCATCACTGTTTTCTAATTTAGGCCTCGCCATCCATCGTTGTGACTCAATTTCTACTGATCCCTGCAACAAAGGTATTGATTTATCAATTTATAATTTTCAAGTCAGTTTCCAGCATTACTGTAAAGCTAGGAGCTTTTAGTTCAGGTTAAGCCATCGGGACCTTGTATTGTATTTTTTTCCAAAGTTAAGACAAAGACAACATTTTGGCGCAGTCGACAGGATACAGATTGAAGAATTACTGATTACACAAAGGTGCAACTGTGAACCAGTGATTACTTCTCAGGATGGCTGACCAACGAGTTAGTAGTGCTGAACTGAAAAAGCTTAGGACGCCAGTGCGTGCAAGGTTCACCAAGGCGTTCAATGAGCTCGAAACAGAGATCAAGAAGAATGAAGTCAAGAAAGCAGATGTAGAGAAAATCCTCCGCCGATTCCAGACCCACCATGAAAAGCTTTCAACATTGAACATGAGGATGGAAGAAGCTCTGCTACGAGAATCAGCGTCTGAAGACATTTTCACTGCTGAGTACGAATCCGTTTGTGAGTACGAAGATAATTTCAGTAACATTATGACTGATTACGAGGCTCTTGCGGAAAAGGATGACGTTAGTACAATCAGCGGCACAGCAGCAATGAACTATCAACTACCGAAGCTGGAGTTCAAGAAGTTTGGGGGAGAACCAAGAGAATGGATTACATTCTGGAGTCAGTTCAGCACGATTGACCGGGATCCACAGATGCCTCCAGAAACTAAGTTTCAGTATCTCTTTCAAGCCACCGCCGAGAACTCCGAGGTAAGAGAAGCAGTCGAAAGTTTTCCACCGAGTGCCGACAACTACCCTAAAGTCATCGAGTATATCAAATCACGTTTTGGAGAGGATGAAATGCTTGTTGAGATTTATGTACGTGACCTGCTTCAGAATGTGCTTCAGAATGTGAGAGCCGAAGGTAAGATTTCTGTAGTGAAGCTTTACGATAGACTGGAGACACAACTGCGAGCATTAGAAACATTGGGCGTCGCTCGTGACAAGTTTGCAGCTATGCTGTACCCACTCGTCGAATCAGCGCTACCAGAGGACACCCTGAGAGTATGGGAATGAAGTCATTATACGGTGAGCGGAAGAGGAGTACAGGATAAGTTGACACAACTCATGACGTTTTTGAAGACAGAAGTGAAGGGCGAGAGTCGAGTGAATATGGCCAAAGCAGCGTTCAAGATCGACAACAATCAAGATGCGAAGGATGATCGATCAAACAGGAAATCTCTTTCTAAGAAGAATACTGGAAGTAAAATGCCGACGGCTACTGACCTCGCCAACACCACTCAGATTCGACACAACTGCATCTTTTGTGGGAATGGTCACCCGAGTCAAGAATGCTACAGTGGACAGCGGATGTATCTACCAGAGAAGAAAGATAAGGCAAAAGGGAAGAATGTTTGTTTTTGGTGCCTGCTTCCTGGCCACGGATTCAAGAAATGCCGGATTAAGCCACGTTGTCCTGTCTGCGGAGGGAAGCATTACCCCATTATTTGTCCTACTTTGGAAGCCCAGAAGACTTCTCATCTCCAAAAAGCGGAACTAAAGATTTCAAGGGAAAGTCCTGCAACAGAGCAAGAGACCGCCAATCAATTTACGTCAACAACTTTAAACAACGCTACCGTGGGAGGAGTTTATCTACAAACTCTGATAGTCAAGATAAGCGGACCAAAGGGGAAGCATAATGTTCGAGTGTTGCTTGACTGTGGATCCCAGCGGTCCTATATTTCAAAGAGAATGGTGGACGCACTGGGCCTAAAGAGAGTGCAGCAAGTTACACTTACCCACAATCTGTTTGGAGGCGGAGAAATTCGTCAAAAGAAGCACAATGTGTACAAAGTAAATGTTTCCAGCCTCAACAACGAATACATGGATGATCTCAAATTCTTGGATCAGGAAGTAATTTCCGGACACATCAGTCAAGTACGGGATGATGCTATACACAATGAGTTGAAATCTCGAGGGATCAACTTAACTGACGTATACCAAGGTGAAGAGAGACCGATCCACATGTTAATTGGTTCAAATTTGCTTAGCAGCATTCTGACAGGCAGAATGAAAATATTGCAAAGTGGAGTTGTGGCGACAGAAACCAAGCTGGGGTGGACAGTAATGGGACCAGCAATAGGGAACGACATGGAAGATTCATGCCTGATCGTGACTTCACTTCACGTTAATAGTTTTGACGTACAGGATTTATGGAATTTGGATGTGTTCGATATCATGGATGCAGCAGAAGCAAAATATAGGAAAGGTCTGATCGAAACCTCCAACACTCATGTCAAGGAGATCACAATGCTTACGAAGAGTGAAGATTGGAACCATGTCGCAGGGGAACATAATCCAGCAGATCTCCCATCCCGTGGTGAATCCCCATCGAAATTCACAAAATCCGGATGGTGGGAGGGACCAAAATGGCTTCAGGAAAAGAAAGAAGACTGGCCAGTATCAAAAGTACAGTATGATCTGGAAGCCATTGAAGAAGAGAGGAGGAAGACTGTGGTGGCTGGATTTGTAGCCGAAAAGCCCGAGGAGAATCCATGGTATCTGAATCTATACGAGGGAAAACGTGAAGTGACTCTAACACAAATACTGAGAGTAATCGCGTGGATGCTACGTTTCAAGCCCTCTGAATACAAAGGAGATATCATCTTACAAGAGGAGCTAGACAGTGCTGAAAAGTCCCTAGTTAACCCGTAATTACTGGCGTTCGGCTTGAAAGGCCGTGTGAAAATTAAAAATGTTTGCGAAAATTTCAAAATGCATAATTTTTCATCAAAATTTTAGGTAGCTTAATAAAATGCATTTATTTGAAGAACTTTTCATTTTAAGAGAAATCTATTTTGTATTTTCCGAGTTATTAAATCAAACGGCCTTTAAAGCCGAGCGCCAGTAATTACGTCACTGGGAATTTTAGCGCCCCTATTATTGGCCGTTTCACTTTTGGTTTTATAGACGTTCAAACGCAACAAATAAGTTGAGCATTCGTTTTTTTATTACTCTTGCTTCAATTATATGCATTCTAAATTGAGTTTTATGATTGTAATTTTGTATAATATAAGAGAAGTTCGGTTCCACTTTTGGTTTTTCAAAAAACAAAAAATTTGGTATCCTATGTCCCTAAAATTGGAAAATCTGTTATATTACTCTCCACAATGCGTTCGACCACAACAATTGATCAAGAAACTGCTGAACAACAAAAGCCCGATATAATCACATTTTATAGTATGACCAAAGGTGGTGTGGATGTAGTTGATCAGACATGTATTCTGTTGGAAGTAGAACCAAAAGATGGCCCCTGTGTTTATTTTTTAACTTTTTGGATGTGGTTGCAATAAATTCAGCAGTAATTTATAAGGCTGTCAAGCAAGACGGTGGAATGGCTCGAAAAGATTTTATAAAGCAGATTGCTCTACAACTAATGAGAGATGCCTTGAATATGAGAAATCAAACCAAAAATTTGTCAAGAGATCTGCAAGTATTAATTCAGAAGCATGTTGGAACTTCATCACTTGAGGTAGGCAAATATTTATTTGATATTCAAACAGAATATCAATAATGTGTGTTATCGAAGAATCCACAAGCGGCAGTCCTTGGTCCAAAAAACGCAAAAGATGCTACCTATGTAAAAAAGATCGTCGAACTCAAATGCAATTCAAAAAATGCGAAGAACCAATCTGCAAAGATCATTCTATTGAAATATGCTTGAATTGTGCACCTGATCTTGAATAAAATATTTTAGATAGAATTTTTTAGAATATATATATAGAATATTTCAGATATTTCGATAGAAAGAGTTTCTTGTAAATTTTCATTTAATTTTGTTTAGAGCTCTGTTTATTCGAAAAAAACAAAATATTTATTCTTTGGAAATTATGTGAATACGTTTAATTTCTTTTTAATATTATAATTAACATGGTTTATTATTGATTTTAAAAGTCGGCCTGAGAGGCCGAACGCCAGTAATTGTGTAACTAAAATAGGCGCCAGTAACTAAGGGTTAAGATAATACAGAGTGAATCGATCGGTGAGGAAGATCCCAAGATGAAGCAGCTACACGCGTTCCAAGATAAAGAAGGATTATGGAGAGTGAAAACGAAGATAGTGAATCGAAATGACGATGAACTGTTCCGATTGCCAATTTTGATCCCAACGAATCATCCGGTCACAGAGCTAATTGTGAAATCAGTCCACGAGAAAATGTACCACTGTGGAGCCCAGACGCTGCGATCAGTACTAAGAGAGAAGTTCTGGATTCCAAAAGCTCGACAACTAGTTCGTCATGTAATTCATAAATGTCCTCGCTGTCGACGATTTGAAACCAAGCGAGTCGACGTACCAGAAGCATCGTTGCCTCAACATCACGAGCTTTATCGAATTAATTTTGGAGTGAAATGGAAGCTCAATCCTCCGGCAGCACCGTGGTGGGGAGGTTGGATCGAGAGAATTGTTGGACTCACCAAAAAGCTGCTTCGAAGATTGCTGGGAAAACGTGTTGTCAACTACGAAGAAATGGTGACGATCCTCGAAAACTGTGAACGAGTTATCAACGCGCGACCACTCACCTACATTGCTGAGGACAATGATGACCTTGTGCCATTAACCCCAGAGATGTTTCTTCGAGAACCAAGAGCTGAAGGAGAGATTGATCTAAATGAATTCAGGTGTAACTTTGGGAAGAGCTATGAGAAACGCAAACGACTCCTGAAGGAATTCCGTAAGAGGTTCAGAAGCGAGTACTTAGGATTGTTGGTGCATCACGACAATCGCAAGAAACAACGACAGTTAAAAGTTGGAGATATCGTCCTTGTGGAGGCTGAAAACAGGAAGCAAATAAACTGGCCTATGGGAAAGATTACGAAGGTGTTTCCTGGAACTGACAATGTGCGAAGACTTGTGGAAGTTAAGACTAAGTCTGGATTCATGAAGCGTGCAGTTCAACGATTGTTCCCACTTGAAGTACCATCTGAGGACGTAGAGCAAGGCGACGGGGAGCTTAAGCCAGCGGAGGATGAGATCGTCAGGGAGAAAACATCCGGTGTGGAGTCCGCGTCAGTGCAAGAGAAAACTACTCCAGTAAAAGTAGGGAAAGTTTACACGCGTTCTGGGAGAAAAGTCAAGTTACCGATTAGGTTTAATTGAAGTTTGAGAGAAAATTCAATCATAAAACATTCTGTTAAATTTGAGATAATTCCTTCTTTGTTTTTTTTTTTAATTAATATTGACCTTATAGCAAAGTTCAAAGGGTCAAGGTGGGAGAGTGACGCGAAAATAGGTACTTTTTGGACCAACCGACGGTGGCAACACTACCCCCCGCTGCCCCCGCGCGCATGCGCGAGGAGAAAAAGGATTAACTCGCCAATTCCGGTAAACAAACGCTGTTTTCGACGCTAACGTTTGATTTTGACAGGCCTGAAAAAGAACTATCTCTCAAATTTTAATAATTGTTTTGAATAATATTTGTATTAATATTAATTTGTGTGATTTTTAAATAAATATTTCTTTCAATAAGTATTAAATTATTCATCACTGTTTTCTAATTTAGGCCTCGCCATCCATCGTTGTGACTCAATTTCTACTGATCCCTGCAACAAAGGTATTGATTTATCAATTTATAATTTTCAAGTCAGTTTCCAGCATTACTGTAAAGCTAGGAGCTTTTAGTTCAGGTTAAGCCATCGGGACCTTGTATTGTCTTTTTTTCCAAATTTAAGAGAAAGACAACACCTTCCAAGTGCCGGATATGTGATCAGAATAACCAGATAAAGTATTGAATGCATTGCATACAATCTCATATAGCGTCATTGTTGATTAAACAGGGGAAACCACTGAGAGGGTTTACCATTGATGAGCCAGGCTCTCCCAATATTTTTTCTATTGCAGCAAACTATTTTATTTTTTTGTAAATTAAAAGATATCGTGTTAAATTGGTTTAATTCATTGAATATATATGAATCGCTATTACCTTATGTTTAAACAACTATCGAATTTATTATTATGAGGTTTTCATGTTTCGACAAGAAATAGGTGATACGCGGTAACCCCTTTTAATTTATAAAAAAAAAATAATTAAAGATTTTTTAAGAAGGCCTTAATCAGCTTTTAAACTTGAACGTTGACGATTTTACTTTAAAAATAGCTTTTTTTGAAATTTCTTTGATTTTTATTCAATTAAAAAAAGATTCAGGATCACACCTGATCGCTTTTCTTTAAATATATACTTATTGATATTTCTCTTAGCCTCATTAAAATATTGGATCTACCCAGTTAATTTTAATCTCCCTAAGTTGGGGCTGTTCTTCGATATTACGCAAAGTTATTCCAGGATTTATCCACGCTTGAATTTTATAGATTGGTTTACACAATTTAAAAATTGCTTGTTTATTCTCGAGAGTATTTTTATAATTCATAAAACTGGTAGTAAAATCAATTTTTTTTTCATGTCATATGAATCGATAATTTTGAAATTTAAGGGTTCAATAATATAGATAACTTCGCTAGATTTAGCAAAAATTATCTCTTTGGTACAATCTTTCTATCATATTGACAAAATTGAGCGTAACTCTACGATTTTTCTCAATTTACCTATTTAGATATAGGTCTGTTCACAGTGTTCTTCCCAAAGCATTAGTTTCCACAGAAATGTCAGGATCTTTCTACTAGAGATAGAATCAATCCTTCTGCAAAATAAAATAAAAAATCAAACATGTGAATAGTCATTCCTTGCTTAGAGCATTCATTATTTTTAAATAATCGATTTTTAAATATTGAAACAACTTTTTCTAAAGCGCCGTTGGTCTAAAGACTTGATACATTCCAGATATTTTCAAATGGCTTTTCAGCACGATCTCTTGGATTCTGTCTGAAGAAGAATGAGAAACCAACGTTCTTACCTTTTGTGGAAGAAATGTGGTTCACTTTCAGTAAAAGTAGTTGCTAACCACTACTACATGTTCTTAGGATCCAGAATTGATAAGATGAGAGCTTGCTCAGAAGAAATAAAAAGAAGAATAGCACCAGGAAGGGGCGCGATGATGAAATTAATAAAGATTATGGAAGTAAAGGAATTTAATTTAAGATAAGAAAGAGAATTGTTACTTATAGATAAAAGAAATGGACTATCAGAAAATAAGAGAGATAAATTATTGAAGTTTTTATAAGGTGAACACCGAGAAAGTTACCAAGAGTGTGGAGGATATATAGGTTATTTGTTTCAATCCTTAATGAAATTGATTCCGAAGATAGAGGTTGCCTGGTCGGTATTCCTATAGATCCTTTAAATCCAAAATATGCAAACGAAGACTGACCTACTTCGGACACATAATGAGAGAAAATGGTTAATAATGGTTTCATAAAACGACACACACACATATACACACACGTTAATTTTTGAAAAATTGGAAAATTTCTGATAGAAGGAAGATAGGAAGACCTGCAATGAGCTGGCTAGAAGGGGTCGAGAAAGCTACCGGAAGGTTACTAGATGAGCAGCGAGTGACGGTCACCAACAGATCAAAAATTTGACTAAATAGACTCTAACAATAACAAATACTACTACTCTTCATTACTATCGTTACCTGTACGGCGTGAATTGGTGATAAAAACATTTTTTCTTCTGATAAACCGTGCACACAGTACTGTGTTAAAACACTCCAAATTTATTTTCTATAGCCATAAGGGGAACTATCTTCAGAGAGAAGACCTGTAATAAAAGGTCGGTTAATGGCTACTCCTAATTTCCGACCGCTACTGACAGGTTTCCATGTAGAAGTTTATTATAAAAAGATTTTAATATTTTAACAAATATTTACATATACGAGAGTGAACACAAAAATAACCGATCTCGTAATTTTGTGCCCTTTGTACTTGTCGTACCTGGTGGCGCCGGTAGAAAGATGATGTAGGAACTCCCCTGAATCAATCTGCTATGTGGTTCCACATGGCAGCAACGAGTGTGATTTCTGTTACAGTCCTGTGAGGGGGTCTTCAATGCATTCAAAAGCCTATATTTCAAGAACAACGTTCAGTGCTATGCATACATTTTTTTACTCAACAAGATTAAGCCGGAAACTCTTGTGATGATGCAAACAGATTTTCAAAAAAAACATGTCTCAGTAAATCTCGGGTATACATATGGCTTTTTTGGTTAAAATGGGGGAATATCCACTGATCCCATTCAGTCGCTCTTCAACTGCTCGAGCTCGGAGAATTCGAAAAATCTGTTGTCTCAATATTGAAGATTGACATGGATACAATCGACAAACTCTAATACCTATTTTGAAGTTGTCTTGGAGCACAATTCAGAAAATTCTTACCTTAGAATTTGGAATGTGAAGAGTGGCATCAAGGTTTGTGCCCAGATATACCAACAGTATTACCTGAGTTTAAATACCTTCGCAGCCTATTAGCCAGGTTTAGCTTCCACTGACTTCTACAGTTCCTTAGGACGAAAAAAGGGACTAGAAAGGAAAGCGTTTACCCATGTTGACGACATGAAGCGCCTTGTCGCGACGGGGCTACAGATATCGAAGAAGACGAATTTAAAAGGTGCTTCTAACACTGTAATAAACGTTATAACAAGTGCATCAGTGTTCATGGAGAAAACTTCAATGATACTGTATAAATGTATTGGAAAAATAGACAACATGTATTTTATTAGGAGATTACGTGTATTTCTGTATCCCCCCTTTTACCAAAAGGTTTGGGATTATAAAATTCTGAAAATACATTTCAGCAGTATAGGTGTTGCTAATGTTCAACAAACCATACTTTGAGATTACTTGTCCACAATTTTAGTGGGAGGAGTAATTTAATTAGCATAAAAAGTTGAAATAATAGGTTTGGCAAAAACACTAATTGAAAGTAAACAATTTGAAGGGGAAAATGGCATCTATTTAATTAGGACGCTTAATTACTATATATAGCGCTGTTCTACGTCCCCCACCCCATCCCTCTTAATTAATTATATAGGGTTGATTACAAAAACAGTAAAGCCCTTTATTAAGGCATTTTTTTATAACATGGAAACGTACCAGAGTAAAAAAGGAAATTAGAGCAATAAAAGCATTGAATGTTCCTTTTACACATAAAAATTCTATTGTTCTTACTGCGATGAATTAGCGATGATGAGCCAAGGCCTTCCAATATTATCTAATCGCACAGTAAGGACATTGAGGTTTATTTCATGTGTAAAAGAAACATTAATGCTTTATTGCTTCCATTTTCTATATGTATAGATGGCGCGTTATTGCTTTATATCAATTTATGCCTAACTGGCCTTGTCTTTTTTTTTAGGAGGATCATTTCTCTATGCGAATATTTATATGTAATTCTACTGTCCTTAAAGATTATGTCCATACTGAGATTGAATAACATTTATAAAATTCTACCCTTCAGTATAGCATATCTAAGCAGAATCGTCCAATACAGTGTGTTATAGTAATAATGAGCGGTCTGGTGGATTAAATTGGCGAAACCGCTGGGAAGGTTCACCACTGATAAGCCAAACTCAGCCAATATTTTTTCATTATTTATTGTTTTCACCTCCTATATATAGATGACGCGTTATTGCTTTATATTAAAGAAAAGATAACAATAGGTGAATAAATAATAAGCTACAGGCATTTGTGGTGGAGAGAAATAACAAATACTGCGTGTCTTCTAGGGTTATCTTTTGACTTTAAAAATTCTGCTAAAGCGTAGAACTGGTAGTATAAATAGACAAAGCTATCTCTCACTGGCGAAATGCATCAGATAAAAGCTTGTAAACCTTTGACTCGTCAAGGTTGACTTTGTAAATTGGCACATCCTAAAAGTTATATGGTACCAGTCAATGATAGAAGAGTTCTGAGAAAAATTAAGTAAATTACAGTGATAATATTGACCAAGACTTTTGTGTTAGGCACGAAGGTTTTGAGTTTAAAGGCGATTTATTGGAGCTGTGTAAAAGAAAGGCAATTTTTCTAAATATTTTGAGGGATTTTTTTATTTGCTTTTTCTCTAATAAAATATTGAATAAAAAGCTTAAAATTAAAAGCTTTTTCTGAAATAAATTGATAAAGAGGGTGCAATCCCTAGAAATTTATATATTTTTAAATTTCGGATCCAAATAACGCTTTTAAAAATAAATTTAACGATCTTGTTTTTAGGATAATATTAATAGATACACGTCCCGTTTCCCAAGGGTAATTACTGGAGGGATTGCTGTATGGCTCTGTCGCTGATATGTCTGCTTCAGACACGATTAGATTAAATACAGTGTATACTAAATATTTTTAACCAGATAATAACCCTTTCTTTTTATAGATTAATATATCAACCCTCCACAAAATCTCTCATAACTATTTCGGTAATAGAACTGCATTTGCCACTTTTCTTGCAAAATAAATCATTGATCAATTCTTAAGTATTTGTGGATCTCAGACAAAAGCCATTAGTCCGAAACCTTTATCTCCAGGTAGGCGTTCTGAATTAAGATAAAGTTGGTGTTGTGACTTTGTTACCGATCCGAATCTGATAGTTTTCAGAGACGGCTGAGAACTGATGCATAGTTCTTTGTGACTTTTTGGACGGGAAAGATGACTCTTTTTTTACAGTATTTACCATATATTGTATAGGAATCAACGTGGCACGGTTTATTCGCATCTTTCCTAGATATGTGAAATTTTAAAAATAATGGTTATTTTCAGAAAAGGATGGATATCGAAAAATGGGAAAATCGGTCAATAAACGCGTCTAAGAACATTTCTCTCTCTCTCTCTCTCTCTCTCAACAGTGTACCTCAATACTTAAATTATTGGATTTAGTATAGAAGGTGAAATAGAAAGAGCTAATTTCGATATTATGTGTATATAAATTGGAAGTATTTAAAAAATTCAACGATCATAATCTATATTCTGTTACTTTACTAGCCGAAGTATCCCCTAATTTCAAGAAGGAGAGTATATATTATCTAATACTTCTCTGGATCGATTAAAGGAAGAATTGCCTTCCAAACATCCGAGATTGGCCCCGAAAAGGTGCTTTTTCACCACCATAATGCTCCACCCCATAGGTCGAATGTAGCGGCTGCCAAATTGTTCGAGTTAGGTTTCCATTTGGTCCCTTATCCTTTTTATTACCCAGAATTTTCTCTGTGTGACTTCTTCCTCTTCCCAAATCTAAAGAAATGGCTGAGAGGGAGGAGATTTTCATCAAATTAAGAGGTTATCGACAATGTGAATGGATACTTTGAGGACCTCAAAGCATCATACTTTTCCGAGGGAATAAAAGAACCAGAACATCGCTAGACCAGATATGTGGGGATGAATGGAGACTATGTTGAAAAAAAAAACACCCTTTTCCACACACACACAAGAACAATTTTATTTATTAATTCATTTTATATCTTACTTATTTCGCGAATATCCCTCGTATATATATAATATTGTCTTGATATAAAATTTAAAGCCTATTTATTTTATACATATTTCAATAGGTTTTATTGAATTGAGTCATATAAGTGCCTCTTTAAGGCAATTTCTGCTAACTCAATGTTCCTTCTGTTGCATATTTAATTTTCCAATTTGCATATTTTAGTATTCCATTATGATTTCATAAAACAATATTTCCTGTGAAAAATATTTTTTTAGAGAGAAAATTCTTCATATATATATATATACAGTATATGTGACCACACATGCCGTGTATATATAGGCCTAAATATATTCCTAAATAGAAGTATTTGACTCGATGCTACTTCTATTATTTTTTTTAATAGAGGTGGTTTAATTTTACTACTGTTTTCTATAGAGGTGTGATTATATACTTAAATTACTATTTTATATAAAGGTTGTGATATAGTATATTACGTATTTTGTGCTCCGATAATATTTGTTTGTGATTACTATACTTGTTTTGTTTTAACCATACCTTTATTTCCCTAAATATATTTGTTTTGCGCTATCGATAAATTCTTTGTGCTACGTATAATGGTCTTGTACTAATTATAAATTAATATATAAGTTGTAGGTACTCTTTAACTATACTTGGTTTGTGCTGACTATAATAGTTTTCTGCCAACTATACTTGTATTAAACTGGATAAAATGATCTTTCATCACACAACTTTAAATATATGTTTGGGATAACTGTACACACAACACATTTACTTACTAACTATATAAATATATATATATGTTAGATAATAAAAGGCATATATTGGATTTAAAAATATATTTATTTTGCCAATATTTCGGCTGGCTGAACGCCAACCTTTATCGAGGCATTACATTTTTGTATACACAAACTCAGCGCCGCATAGTGTTATAATATCACAGTTGAAATCAATTAAAATACAGAGTAGGTGGGAGAAATTTGTGAATGTAAAAAATAATTATTATAAAAAATTGCAATCAAAATGTAAAATATATTAAAATATTAACGGAAAAATATGGGTTCTATCTTTATATTTTAAAATGTTTTTAAAAAGTACATAAAAATAATGTAAAAATATATGTATCTATTAAAACATTTGAAAATGAATTTAAAATGATTTAAACAATAAACTGTAAGAACTTTTTTAAAAGGTTTAACAAAAAATGTGGGTATTTAAAAATTCATTTCAAAATTGATGGAGATCGATTTAAATGAAAGTAAAAAATATTTTATAAAAATGCATTGAAATGAAAGTTAAAGCAATTTAGGAAGAATATATGAGAAAAAAATAGATTAAAAAGTGGAAACTAAAAAGTTTAAAGTATTTCATGTAATAAGTTATATATTTAATGTATCAATACTTTTGTGTATTAAAGCGATAAATGTAAAAATAATTAAACAAGTGGTATGTATTAATTACAGGTAATAACTAATGTGTGAAAAAAATAATTTAAGAAATCGCGGGTATTACAACAAAATTTAAAAATTCATTAAAGCAAAAAAATAAATTAAATAAAGCAAAGTTATGTTATTTTTTTCACACATTAGTTATTACCTGTAATTAATACATACCACTTGTTTAATTATTTTTACATTTATCGCTTTAATACACAAAAGTATTGATACATTAAATATATAACTTATTACATGAAATACTTTAAACTTTTTAGTTTCCACTTTTTAATCTATTTTTTTCTCATATATTCTTCCTAAATTGCTTTAACTTCCATTTCAATGCATTTTTATAAAATATTTTTTACTTTCATTTAAATCGATCTCCATCAATTTTGAAATGAATTTTTAAATACCCACATTTTTTGTTAAACCTTTTTAAAAAGTTCTTACAGTTTATTGTTTAAATCATTTTAAATTCATTTTCAAATGTTTTAATAGATACATATATTTTTACATTATTTTTATGTACTTTTTAAAAACATTTTAAAATATAAAGATAGAACCCATATTTTTCCGTTAATATTTTAATATATTTTACATTTTGATTGCAATTTTTTATAATAATTATTTTTTACATTCACAAATTTCTCCCACCTACTCTGTATTTTAATTGATTTCAACTGTGATATTATAACACTATGCGGCGCTGAGTTTGTGTATACAAAAATGTAATGCCTCGATAAAGGTTGGCGTTCAGCCAGCCGAAATATTGGCAAAATAAATATATTTTTAAATCCAATATATGCCTTTTATTATCTAATGAATTAAGTATGGATTGCTCTATTTTCAAAAAATATATATATGTGTCAGGTAGAAAAAATATGAAAGACAAACTTCAAGTTCACACTGCAATTTATTTAATAATTTACAAACAAAATTTTATAAAATACAAGAGAAGCAAAAAGGGAAGTATACAGAGTAGCAAAATATAGATATGAAAATTAATAATCTGTCCATAAAAATATTTTTTGGCTACATTTCTCCTTCCCTATGGGAACTGTTACTTCACGTCATGCAAATCTTGTTGCTACTGACATCTTCTTATTTCTTATCTCCACTTAATCATATTAGGGTATCAAGCTTTGAGAACCATCATGACTGGGTGAAGTAGAATGCGTCTGCCTTTGTCATTAAAACTGGGAGCACTACTCAGTGGCAAGCCGACTTAGCTCCGAAAGAAATGGCCGCCTCTGACATGAGGAACAGATGCCATGTGCAGCCGCTCCTAACATGGAGTACAAACTCTGCTCAACCCTTGTCCCAGGTTTTTTAGTGAGCTTGTTACTGCTCCCCCTCTTCCTTTTTCATCCGGTATTGGGACCGGCAAAGGCGGAGTTGCTACTGACATGGATATGTGGTGCTTCTGTCAAATATTCCCTCGGAGTCTTGGAAATTTATCCCTAGTACTTCAACTTCCTATTTCTTTCGGTGTGGAAAGCGGCATTGTCGTCGTATCGTCTATAGGGAAATCGGCATCTTGGAGGGAAGTATTGGGTTTTAACATGGCGACGGATTCCTTAGCCAGTAGCTGAAAATGTTGTTCACAGCACCTCAAGTCTTCTTGGTGATCTTCAGTTTGTCTTACCTAATTTACACAGCATCTCCAACAAATGTCACGTAGAAATATAAGAGTGATACAGATATTTACTTAAGGCACAAGGGCAAACTAAAATTTATAAAATAAAAGAAAATCAATAAGGGAGGTATGCATAGTAGAAAAATATAAATATCAAAATTAATAAAGAGATCACAAAAATAAATATTTCGCTGAAATATAATGCATTTGTCAAATGTATATATATACAACTGTACCTTTACTTATTAACTATATACAGGGTGATCCAAAAGTCCCGCACAACTTTAAAAATTAATAACTCCGCGAATATTTGCGCTAGAGCAATGCGGTAAACACCATTGTGTTCAGAATGCAATGGGATTTTTTATGGCAAATATTGAAAATTTCGAAATTGATTTTAGTTACAATTTCATTCCCTAGATGGCGCTGTACCAGAATCAGAAATTCAGCAGCCAAATTGTTTGATTAATTGAAAAGTATAACTGATCTACACGTATTTTTCATTTTTGTATACCAGGAAAGAATCCTAATAATATCAAATCGTTAATTAATAAAGCACCATTTCGCCAAAAGTTAGAAGAAATGGTTAACGATTTTTAAATACAATCTGAGATATGTAAAATAGGTATATGCAAATTAAAACATGTAGCAAAAAAATATTTATATTTTTGATAGAGTTTTGTCAAATATATTGAATGTTTGAAAAACATAGCTGAATTCAATACACGATTTTTTGAAATGTTAATATAGTACCAAAAATTATGATGGTACTACTAATAGGATTTCTTGCTATAAGGAATGTGTAATTTCTTGAATAATTGGCGACACTCGACTATTTAACTGGAAATTTGTCATGATCCAACAAATGAAATATAGATGGGAGTGACAAAATACATTTGTCGTACTTTATTCCAAATATCCTATGGGCTTGTCAAATGTTATCATTGTTTATTATACTGTACACGATTTTTAAAAATGTATCCCCTCAAATAAATCTAATTTTTAAATCAACCATTTGCGTTGAAAAACGTGGTAGTAAAATCATTTTGTATTATTTTTTTTGCCCAAAATTCCTAAAGGTGGGGTGTTACAGAGAATATTCCTTATGCTATTTCTTTTAATGAGCGAAAAGCGATAAATTAAACATAAGGGATAAAATTGTGTGTACAGTGTTATTCGAGAAGTTATAACACTTTGGTCTGCACGACATAATATAAGATGTGAGCAAATGACAAACAAACAAAAATTACTTTTCACAAATAAAAAAGAGACAAGATATGAGGACAGAATTTATTTACCCATAACCCAACACAAAGAGCTGCAAAACATTAGTAGATAATATAATACATGGAAGCTTTTATAACACATGAGGTAACTGCCTTCTCTCTTGTATTAGATCACAATCCTTGCTCAATGTGGCGCTCTTCATTCTCAAACACCGTCTGCAGACGATAGATGACAGAATGGACAGCATTAAATAAAATATCTGATGAAATTGATGAAACGTGCCGTCTGATAGAAGCCTTCAACATGACCAATGTGGTAGGCCGGCATCGATAAACACGCGACTTAATGTACCCCCATATCCAAAAATCGCAAGGCGTCAAGTCTGGTGATCTTGAAGGCCACTGGTATATAAAGTGGCGACTTATCACACGATCTTCACCGAACGTATCCTTCAGCAATTGTTTGGCATCGCGGGAGATATGAGGAGGTCCTCCATCTTGCATGAATGTTATTTCGCTCAGTGCTTGTCTGTCCTGCAATATGGGGATAACCTTTTCTCTCAAAAGTTGAACATAACGTTCACCAGTTACAGAAACGGTTTTAAATGTTCTTCCATTTATTTCTTCAAAGAAAAATGGCCCAATAATAAAAGAAGAAGTGAACCCACACCAAACTATAACTCTGGGCTGATGAAGTGGCATTTCTGTAAAATTCCTAGGGTTTTCTTTTGCCCAAATGCGGCTGTTTTGAGTGTTAACTTCTCCGTTCAGAGTAAATTGAGCTTCATCTGTCCACAGAACATTCAACAGCCAGTTTTCATCAATATCAATTTGCCGGAAAACCCATGAAGCGAATTCTTGACGCTTCTCAAAATCGCCGACTTTTAGCTCGTGAAGTCTTTGAATTTTTTACGCGTATTTTTTAAGAAAAATTCTTAGTGCTCTCCAAACTGTTCCATACCAAATCCCCGTTTGTCGAGCACTTACTTCTCCATACGTGGATAACGTTTCAATAGCTTCAACATTCTGCGGAACCGTAGCAACCCCTGACTTGCATGTCGATGGTCTTCCCACTCCGAGATTTTGCTTCCAGAGATCCAGTCTTCTCCAAAGTTTTTATCATTCGCCTTAGAGAGTAGCAACTCATGGGTCCTTTACCGCTTCGAATACCTTTAAAGGTACGAAACGCTTGTAAAGCTTCAGTGGCAGATTCTGAATTGCAATAAAAAAATTTCACCAAGAGTGATTTATGCTGTAGTGATGGTAAAATAAATTGTTGTGCATGTAAATAGATGAAGATTATTTGCATTTTTCAAAACCTCATTATGTAAAAATATATGTGTATATAAATTGGATATTTGTTGTTGGCCGAACCAATAACCATACACACCTCATTTCGTTAACGGAATAATGTTCTTTGTCTGGTCTGCCTTTTTTTACTCTCTTTGGAGTAGATTTGTTTTTTGATAGTTTTTATTTATGGAGCTGAACCAGTATGATGGCGGTGGTGGAGGAAGTCAGCAGGCCAACAAGCGCCGCGTTCTGAGGACGAAGACCTCCTCCCGTCTTCCCATCACCAATTTAAATTCAACAGCATGGCGAACTTGTTCAACTTTGAGTGCCAAACCTTCGAAGCGATCATTGCCGACACCAGCCTGGACTCCCCCGAAAAAATACAGATGGCCACCAAAGGACTGATACTGACTCTCGTCCAAGAGGCAGAACTTCTTCTTAAGGACGCCTTCAAGGGAGCCAGTCTAGGAAAACCCAATCCCACAGCCAACGTCCCGATTCCCTCCACCTCTTTCGCCTCGGTAGTGGCAGAGAAAGACAAGCCGGTAAAGCCTGCACCTCCGAAACCCAAAGCGAAATCCACATTTGTGAATCTGGCTCCTTCCTTCGAATCGCATGTCGTCGTCAGGTCGGCTAACCCCAAAGCAACCCAAGGGAATTTTTGAGGGAAATTCAAAAGATTCATCCTTCCCTAGCGTCATCAAAACACGTGGTGGCGTCCATCAACACCAGCGGCGAGGTGGTTTTCCACCCCAAAACAACCCAAATGGCAAAGTAGCTGGCCACTGGGCTGACCTCCCTGCCAACGGGCCTAAGCTGCCCCGAGTGCCCGGTTATCCTACCAAGATACTGCCTCTTCAGAGTGGACGAGGAGGTGCGGGACGATGAGATATGCGAGAGCTTCCGCTCCAACCACTCCGTGCAGTCACTCCTGGAAAAGCGTGAAATCAGGGTAGTCCATCGATCGAATAATGCGGCACACAGCACTAGCACAGTGTTAATCGAAGTGGACAACCAAGTCGCCGAAATCCTCGGTCAACATGGACGTATTCCTGTGGCGGGTCTAGTGCACAGGTATGAGCGCAGTCATACTTTAAAGCAATGCTTCCGTTGTTGTGACTTCGGCCACCGCGCTTCTGCCTGTCCAGCTGCCCATCCAATCTGCTATCGCTGCGGCTCTGCAGAGCATGAAGGCATCCGATGCTCGGTCGAGCCAAGCCAAAGCCGCTGCTGCCGCTGCAGAAAAAAAATCTGGAGCTCCCATCAACCACTTTGCCACATTATCTACCTGTCCCTTTGTAAAAGAGAGAATAGCCCGAACAAGAAACAATGTCTAGGCCATTGCGTGTCCTGCAGGTGAAAGCTAGAAAATCACCAACTGTCATTCTTGAAATTGCAAATTTGGCAAATTCGACACAGGCCGACATCGTGCTCCTGCAAGAACTTTCAACTAACTTCTTCTGGCCCACACGTGGGTTTCAGGCATTTTTTTTTTCCCAGGCGCCTACATCCCCTCGGGAATTGTGGCACTTAGCAACCTTCATCCCATCCCTCTAACCTCCCCAGACACCGCCATAACCTCCATAGCCATATGTCTAGAGCAGAGCATCATCGTGGTGCACTCGGCCTACTGGCACGGCCTTAGAGCTGCCGATGATTTCATCCCTCTTCTGGAAGATACGATAAGACGGGCCTCTCTTCCAGTGATCCTGGGTATGGACACTAACGCCCACTCTCCTACCTGGGGCATCGGTGCGAGGTTGGACTTCCGGGGTGCTAATCTTGAAGAGTTCGCCAGCTTCAATGATCTTCATTTCTTGGGACCTCCTGTGGACTCGACCTGGTCAAATGGGCCTTTATCTTCTTCTATAGATGTAACTCTGGCATCCAGCTCACTGGCTATCCATGTCACTAGAGGTTTATTAGATGAGATGGCCTTCACTGACCATATACCTATCTGGACTACATTCCTAGACATGGTCAATAACGAGACAAACTGCTCCTGGGTTGAATCCTCATGTAAAGAACAGACCTTTAAATCTTTCCTCAACTCTTCTCTCCACCAGGTAACTACCTTATTACAACAACAACAACAAAAACCTTTATTAAAACACTATTGTCTTACAAGGGGATTCCCCTAAGAGGTTATATATGTACATGAGTGAGGAGGAAAAGCAATTTAGAGGGGAGGTGGAGCAATCAGCCGTTGTCTGGGGAGTTGAGCACTTCTTCCCTCATTTTGTCAATCGCCTTGAAAAATTTTAAATATTTATGAACAAATGTTTTATCCAGCTGGAGAGTAGTAAAATTGTATATACATGTTGTTCATTATAGTGAGTTAGCCCCGAAATTTCGCGAATTTCCAGTCTCTTTTCCTGTAGGAATGGGCAATGGAATAGATAATGAACCAAATTTTTTGGATGCCAGCATTGCAGAAGTAGAAATTTAAAGGGTCGCTGTTCCAAAATCCCGTGATATCCTCGGGGGAAAATAGCCATATAATCCTTTGACGGGCTATTTCCAAAGAGAGGTTTGATAGTAAGTAGTCCTCCGTCATAAAGGAGCTACTTAGAGATTGATAGTGAATACAATGAGTTGAGTTTTGTATCTTAGCTCGGTCAAATTGGAGTAGCTGGTCCACTGTGGTTTGAACTATTCTAGGCATTTCTCCTCGCAAAACCATATAATCTTCACAGTTCTTAAGAAAAGAAAAACCCCAAGAGTCAATGATGTTATTCAGGTTATAAATAAAGTTGTTTCCCGCTTTTCCCAAAATTGAAACTTCCTAGAGCTGGAACAAGCAAACATAAGGTAATCTTGTCCTGTCCATTTTTAAAATCCGTATCTAGAACTTTAGAATCAATTTCGTAATGTTTAATTCAAGGGACATCCTTTCGGTTTCTGTTCGTAAGATATAGCCCGGAGTGTAAATTTGCGAAGGTCAAGAAATCGCCGTAAGAAAAATATCCTGGATCTGGTTTACAACTCCTATCTGATTCGTCGCCCACAGTGGGGCCGAGTATAATAACGTGGATAAAACTATGGAGTCAAGTAATTTCATCACTGCTCCGAACGATATGGTTCTTGACTTAGATAGTATTCTCCATACTGCGTTTGTAGCAATCAATGCTTTGCTTTTAAAGTGCTGCGCCACGTAAGGAGTTGGATTCTTGATTGTTAAGGGGTAGCCAAGATACGTATATTTTGAGGTAACTGTCAAAGGTTGTTGGCCCCAAAACCAAACGTCAGATCTAGCCAAGCGGCCTCCATTTCGAAACGCTACGATTTTAGACTGGAATTGGTTCAGAGTTAAACTATTTTCCTCAAAATATTTTTTATTAAATTAATCTTTATTTGGATATTTATCTTGTATTCACCACGGAAGACTATATCATCCGCGAACAGGAGCAGGTGTATAGTTACATGGCCCGGTAAGTATATACCTGGCAGGTCAGAAACATCCAGCGTAGCAACCAGATTGTTATTGAAAATAATAAATAAATACGGTGAAAGAGGTTCACCCTGAAGAACACCTGATTGTATTTTGATAAATTCTGTAAAAGAGCCGCTCCATCTGACCGCTGCCATCATTTGAGCATAGTAGTTCTGTTTCTACAGGTAAACTCCGTATAAAAAGAGGCTCCTTCGTAAAACTTTAGATTCGTTATACAGTTCTGTATAAGTTTGATAAATCGCCCACTTAAACCAACAAGCGCAAGCTTTCTCCATAATAGTAGATGTGGAACTGTATCAAACGCTTTTTAAGATCAACAAAGAATGTGTAAAGTTTCCTCCTTTTGCGGTTTGATGTCATTTGAATTAGTGACGTAAGCGTGAAGATATGGTCTTTGCACGAGTAGCCCTTTCTGAATCCTGCCTGGTTTTCCGCTATGAGTTTTCTATTTTCAATCCAATTACTTAGTCTATTTTTTAAAATGGATGTAAAATGTTTTGACAAGTTGCTTATAAGGGCAATGCCCCTATAATTTGATGGTGTAACTACCTTATTAAACGAGGCCTCTAGCCCAGAAGATATTGACAGGGTGGTCCTCCTTCTGACTTCCATCCTGCAATCAGCTTGTGACTCTTCCATGGGGAGACGCTCTAATACTACAAGACCGTCAAAGCCGTGGTGGACCCCCGAACTGAGTCGGATCAGAAGGTTGGTTATCTCCCTCCGCCGTTATAGTCAGAAAGTCCGGTGTTCTATTAGGAATTTCTTCCGCGGTTTATACCGAGCGTGCCATAATCGACTGAAGGCGGTTATACGGAAAGCTAAAAGTAAATCCTGGTTTAATCTCTGCAAGGAGGTGTCATCCGCATACTGGAGTGACATACATCGATTTATCGCCCGGGGCCGCGGCTCCCCCCGAGGTCCGCCACTTCTCAAACATGATAACGGCTCTCTTTACAATCCTCATGAGACTTGCCAGACCCTGTTAAATCACTTTTTCCTACCTGACACCAGACCTCACCCGCAAAGGAATGCAATTTCTGCTCACTCAGACGAACCTGAATTCAAACCCTGGGAAGTTTTGCGAGCCATTCATCGCTGTGGAAAAAGGAAAGCCCCGGGCCCTGACGGTCTTGGTTCAAAATGCCTAGACCTGGGCGGCCCTTCCTTGCAATTCCTGCTGGCCGAATTGTTCACCAAATGCCTTCGTAGGGGCCACTTCCCCCGTCAATGGAAAGAAGGCCGCCTCATACTTCTGTCTAAATCCTCCAATTCAGCCACCAGTCAGCTGGAGAAATACAGACCTATTACTTTATTGAACACTATGGCCAAAGTATTTGAGAGATGTATCCTGGCCCGACTTCAGAGGCTCGCGGATCGTCATGGATGGTTCTTTGAAGATCAATACAAAACCGTATTGGGTACCGTAAATGGTCGTTCAGCGGAAGATGCACTGGCGAGTATCACTCAATTAATTGAAGAAAGACAAGCTCACTGGAGGAAAACTCTTGTCATCAGCTCGGACATCAGTAAGGCCTTCGACACTGTTTGGAGGCCGGCAATCATACAAAATCTTGAACGTCTAAATTGTTCAGAGTCTATTACCTGTTTAGTAAAAAGCTTTTTGGAAGACCGGACGGTTTCTTACTCAGCTTGGACAGCAACAGAATGTACGTCCTCCCAACTCGGCACTCCCCAGGGTTCAGCGCTAAGTCCTTTCCTGTGGAACATAGTTTCTCGGACCATCTTCACCCTTCCCTCCATCATAGATAGCCGATTAATAGCTTACGCGGACGACTTCACCCTTATGACTCAGGTTCGTAGTCGCCTGCCGGTCTCTGCCACTAACACCTTCTTGGAGAGGTTGACATCTTGGTGCACGATAAATGGTCTTAATATAAACCCCATTAAGACTCAAGCTTGCCTGTTCCAATGGCGTAATGTCCACCCCAACTCCGAGACAGGGCATAGAGTCCTTGGTCAACCTTTAAACATCAAGAAGACTGTCACAATCTTAGGAGTGGAGTTTTACCAGACCCGCGGATTTGTCGCCCACCTACGCAAGATCACACGTAGGTGCAGATCAATAATCCCACGACTCACCCACACCATACAGGGTAAATTTGGAATCTTCTTTTCAGCTGGACGGAGTGTCAGCATGGGGAGGTCGTGCTCTCTCCAGCGAAGGCATTAGGCAACTTAGGAGCCTTCACTGCAATTTTGCGAAACGTGTACTGAGAGGAGGTCCTTACACACCTACAGTCTCAGCCATCTCCATCACCGGCAGCCCTCCTTTCGATATTATTGTTAGGTCTCGTACGGCGTTCCTGAAGGAAATCAATGAAGGAAATTTTGAATCTAGACCAGGCCCTGCTTCTTTGCCATACCCTCCAGATAGACGTCAACTGTCTTTCAGTCTAAACATCGAGGAGATAACAACACCTATAATATTTACAGACAGATCAAAAATGAGGCTGGGGTGGGCGCTGCAATTGTTCCCTCATCAGAAGATCAGCAGCCCGTTCTCTTACGGCTCCATCCCGACTGCACAGCCTTCCAGGCTGAACTTCTGGCAATCCGCTGGGCGGTCCGTCTGGTGAAGGAAGGTTATGCAAGAAATGCGATCACTATCGCGTCGGACTGCAGATCAGCTCTGTCAGCCATATGAAGGTCAGGTCCAGTTCGATCGACATTAGTAGCTAAGATTATTTTCGTACTGAACACCAACCAAAACGTAAATTTGTGTTGGGTGCCGGGACACTGCGGCATCGACGGAAAGGAAAGAGCAGACAGAGCTGCTAAGAACGCGGCCGTTTTGATCTTAGAGCCATCATTTTCCATTCTGCCTAGAAGCCTGGCCCGTAACCACTCACGCGCGGCAGCCCTAGACGCATGGACGGAGGTTTATTGCCAGGACCACTACAACAGACACCTGAGGAGAATAGCCCATACTCCAGACCGGCTGCTCCAATTCCTCCCTAAGGTCTGTTCTGGAGAAGTCACCACCACCTTACTTACAGGACATGGCCATGTTCGGGCAGACTTGGTTCTCTGGCGTCCTGGGGAAGACCCATCTTGCCCACATTGTATGGAGGAACAACAGACTGTGGACCACCTTCTATTCAGATGCCCTGCTTTCATGCAACACAGAATGAAGACAGCTCTGCTGCTTGGGAAGACCTCCTTCGACCCAGTCTCGTTGGCTGGACTCCCGGGTTCTCTGCAGGCATGGAACTTCCTGACCAGCTGGTTCGGCTCTGCAATCGGCTCGATATAAATATAATCTAGAGTAACTGGTTTCTACTAGTTAGCTTGACAGCCCGGGCAGTTGGCGTTTCTTGCGCTCCAGGGGCCTGGGTTATCCTTATTTCTCACTCTATATTCTTGGAAGACGGGGCAATTTAGCAGCAGATGAATAGAAATTTGTTCCTCACATCCACAGAAGCATCTTGAATCCTGCACTGCTTTGATGAATTTTAAAAATCTTCTAAAATTTCCGTGATTTGAAATAAATTGAGAGTTGTGGAAATTTGCCCGAAAATAATTCGGAATATTAGCGGGAAAGAAACTTTGAAATGTTTGGTTAGTATTTTTCTTCAATAGTGTAATTTTATATTTAATCAAATTTTCAATTATATCTGGAATATCCAAGTCGTATCGCTGTTGATCCTCGATCGATAAATATTTTATTCAAGCACGTTGTCGTTGATTTTTATTTGACAAATCCATGTTGTCGGGAGCTCAAAAGATTATTACTTTCATAAAATTCATAAATTCGATTTTTCAAATGTTTTTCGAAAATTTTTGAAAGATTTGAAATCAATGAGATAGGTCGATAACTTTTTGTTGATTCTAAATTAGATTTATGTGGTTTAGGAATTATCTTTAGAGCTGCTATTTTCCATTTCTCCGGATAATACCCCTTTTTGAATACATTTATTAAATAGTTTGCATAACATATGCTTAATTTTTGGGTAAGCACATTTGATCATATTGTGGCGAAGAAATATTTTATTATTTAATTTAATATAATTCAATGAAAATACTCAACAGATTATAAAAAAATATATTACTCTGTATTTGTGAAATCATCTTTAAAATATTTCTTTGCTTGCTTGCTTAAGATTCCCTAGCTGTAGATAGTTTTGCTGACTTGTTAATAATTGTCGACTCGTCGTTGTGACGTCATCAATAAATTATTTTATATCTTAGGATATTTCAAGGCTTGATTTCTACGCTACAATATTGTTACTTATGTTGTCTAAACCTGGAGGTTTTTAAACATCACAATTAGAAATGATATTCATTATTTCTTCTACTTCGATAATAATTATGCTTGGATTATTCATTCGTGGCTTAAAAGTTCTAATTATTTGTTGTTGAAAATTGTCCAAATTAGGATCGTCTTCAGGAATTAAATCGTCCATTAATATGGTCATTGTTTGCTCTTTTAGATATTCTGGTGAATTGTCAATTATGGGAATTCCATTCTTTACATTTGAGGATCTTAATTTATTGAAGAACTTATAAGCATTACCAAATGGATTATCTGTGTAATTTTCTTCAATAACGTTTCGCCAGTTGCATTGGTGTATTTGTTTCTTGCCAACTTGAATGTATTGTAACTGGTTGTTTTATGACGATAATACTAGTTTCTAATATAATGAAAATGATTTTTTATTATTTCCTGTTCATTAGTCCACCAGTCAATTCTGGAAACATGTTTATTAATGGGGGATTTAACCTTCGAAGATTTATATGCTGCTTCTCTCAATAAATTCATGAGTGCGTTCACTATCCCATCAATGTCTTCCTCATTTTTCACTCTGCTTATATCAATTCCCAGTTTTTTGTATCTTGTAATGATATGTTATTAGAAAAATTTGCCCAATTCGCATTTTTTTCAAAGTGGAAATTTGATTATTGAATAAATGACCATTCTTTAACCTGATATCAAATTTAACAGCAAAATGGTCGGAAATATTAGTCAAATCAGAGGTATGCCAGTTGTTTATTAAACTTAGTGAGTGTTTATTCGAGATTGTGAGATCAATTATACTTACTCTCCGCGGCAGGTGGGTGTTTTTTCAGGTTATGTATAAAGAGGTTACATTCGTCTATAATAGGTTGTAATCTATATCCATTAGAGTTTATAACATTTCAAACCATATAGTATGTCTTGAATTAAAATCACCGCAAAGGATTACAGGTTGATTTATATACGTTTTGAGCAGATCTCTAATGAATGTTTGATGAACAGGTTTATAAGTATTCGGATGAATGTATAAATTAGAAATAATTAATTTTGCTTTAACTGTAGAAATAGATATTGTTGTACAAAAATAATTTGTGAATTTTCCTCTTTGCTGAACTTTATATTTTTATTTAAAATTATAGTTGCCGTATATTTTTCCCAAGTTTTATTCGAACATATAATTTGAGAGTCCATATCATAAATAACATTTTCATGTAAAACATATGGTTCTTGAATCAAAAGAATGTCAGGTGAAGGATATTCACATATCAAACAAAATGTTAACGCGGGATTCGATCCCGGTTCATGACTGTCTGGAAACGAGGGTGTTACCCACTCGTCCTTGTCAGGTGGGTCATCTCTAGTGCTGGCCTGTAGTTTACTTATCGCAGTAAAACTTTTTTTTACATTTTGTTGAATACATCTCACATTTTCAATCATATAGGATATTAATCTATTTAAGATTAAGCTTTAAATTGTATTTGCTACATCATTTCCCTCGTATATTTGTGAATATTGTGTCCTTTGGATAATTTTGTCTATTTGTGATTTGTAAATCGGGCATTCACTTGAATTTGATTTATGGTTTGTAGAAATGTTTTTAAATTTAGGGTGCTTAGAGAAATTGTGACAATTTGGCGCTTCAATACAGTTGTGGCTACCCTGTACACCGCATATTTTACATATTTTAATGTTTTGGCAGTCTTTTGTTTTATGGTTCGGATTAAATTCAAAACAATTTTGGCATTGTCTTACAAATATTCTGTCTTTTGTAGAACATCGCTCAAAATCGGTGTATATTTCATTACCCATTTTTCTTAAAATTTGGTAAACTTTAGTAGTTACTTTTAATACTATATTGTGATATGCAGAGTTAAATCCCATTCGCGGTACGAGACAAGCGATGCCAAACACGTCCGCACAGTTGGCTTCAGAAGCCATATATCGATTATTCTTATTTTAATTCATTTGAAAAATTCAACTATCCCTGATCATTTATTTTACTCTGGGATGCCGTCACTACAGGATAAAGTACTCTTGGTGAAATTTTATTATTGCAATTCAGAATCTTCCACTGAAGGTTAACGAGCGTTTCGTAACTTTAAAGGTATTCGAAGAGGTAAAGGACCCATGAGTTGCTACTCTCTAAGGAGAATGATAAAATATTTTGAGAAGACTGGATCTCTGGAAGCAAAACCTCGGAGTGGAAGGCCATCGACACGCAAGTCAGTGGCTGTTGCGGTTTCGCAGAATGTTGAAGCTATTGAAACGTTATCAACGTATGGAGAAGTAAGTGCTCGACAAGTTTCTCGACAAACGGGGATTTCGTATGGAACAGTTTGGAGAGCTCTAAGAATTTTTCTTAAAAAATACCCGTACAAAATTCAAAGATTTCACGAGCTAAAAGTCGGCGATTTTGAGAAGCGTCAAGAATTTGCTGCATGGGTTTTCCGGCAAATTGATATTGATGAAAACTGGCTGTCGAATGTTCTGTGGACAGATGAAGCTCACTTTTATCTAAATGGAGAAGTCAACACTCAAAACAGCCGCATTTGGGCAACAGGAAACACTAGGATTTTTACAGAAATGCCACTTCATCATCCCAGAGTTACAGTTTGGTGTAGGTTCACTTCTTCTTTTATTATTGGGCCATTTTTCTTTGAAGAAATAAATGGAAGAACTTTTAAAACCGTTTCTGTAACTGGTGAACGTTATGTTCAACTTTTGAGAGAAAAGGGTTTCCCCATATTGCAGGACAGACAAGCACTGAGCGAAATAACATTCATGCAAGATGGAGGACCTCCTCATATCTCCCGCGGTGCCAAACAATTGCTGAAGGATACGTTCGGTGAAGATCGTGTGATAAATCGCCACTTTATACACCAGTGGCCTTCAAGATCACCAGACTTGACGCCTTGCGATTTTTGGCTATGGGGGTACATTAAGTCGCGTGTTTATCGATGCCGGCCTACCACATTGGCCATGTTGAAGGCTTCTATCAGACGGCACGTTTCATCAATTTCAACAGATATGTTATTTAATGCTGTCCAATCTGTCATCTATCGTCTGCAGGCGGTGTTTGAGAATGAAGGGCGCCACATTGAGCAAGGATTGTGATCTAATACAAGAGACAAGGCCTCCAAGAGACAAGTTACCTCATGTGTTATATAAGCTGCCTTGTATTATATTATCTACCAATATTTTGAAGCTCTTTGTGTTGGGTTATGGGTAAATAAATTCTGTCCTCATATCTTGTCTCTTTTTTATTTGTGAACAGTAATTTTTGTTTGTTTGTCATTTGCTCACATCTTATATTATGTCGTGCAGACCAAAGTGTTATAACTTCTCGAATAACACTGGTACACACAATTTTACCCCTTATGTTTAATTTGTCGCTTTTCGCTCATTAAAAGAATAAGCATAAGGAATATTCTCTGTAACCCCCCACCTTTAGAAATTTTGGGCAAAAAAAAAAATAATACAAAATAATTTACTACAACGTTTTTCAACGCAAATGGTTGATTTAAAAATTATATTTATTTGAGGGGATACATTTTTAAAAATCGTGTACAGTATAATAAACAATGATAACATTTGACAAGCCCATAGGATATTTGGAATAAAGTACGACAAATGTATTTTGTCACTCCCATCTATATTTCATTTGTTGAATCATGACAAATTTCCAGTTAAATAGTCGAGTGTCGCCAATTATTCAAGAAATTACATATTCCTTATAGCAAGAAATCCTATTAGTAGTACCATCATAATTTTTGGTACTATATTAACATTTCAAAAAATCGTGTATTGAATTCAGCTATGTTTTTCAAACATTCAATATATTTGACAAAACTCTATCAAAAATATAAATATTTTTTTGCTACATGTTTTAATTTGTATATACCTATTTTACATATCTCAGATTGTATTTAAAAATCGTTAACCATTTCTTCTAACTTTTGGCGAAATGGTGCTTTATTAATTAACGATTTGATATTATTAGGATTCTTTCCTGGTATACAAAAATGAAAAATACGTGTAGATCAGTTATACTTTTCAATTAATCAAACAATTTGGCTGCTGAATTTCTGATTCTGGTACAGCGCCATCTAGGGAATGAAATTGTAACTAAAATCAATTTCGAAATTTTCAATATTTGCCATAAAAAATCCCATTGCATTCTGAACACAATGGTGTTTACCGCATTGCTCTAGCGCAAATATTCGCGGAGTTATTAATTTTTAAAGTTGTGCGGGACTTTTGGATCACCCTGTATATATTTAATATAATATTTGATATTTCGATCCAATATATGCCTTTTTAATAGAATATTTATTTATGGATTTCTCTATTTCAAAAAGATATATATATATATATGTACAGGGTGAGGTAGATAACTAATGAGACTGGCCGCCGCGCGGCGCCCCAGTCGCTCGCAGTGCATTCTCCACCTGCAGGTCACTTGGTGGGTGATCTGAGCTAACGCAGTCGCGTCGTAGCTCTTGCGCAGTGAGGGTCGAGCGTCGCGTATTACGTTGTTTGTGTGCCCGTGACACTTGTGAAAACGCTGAAGATGGATCACTCGATAGAACAGCGCTAAACAATCAAATTTTGCTTTCGCTTGGGCAAAACAGCGTCGGAAACTTTTGCTATGATTACGGAGGCCTACAAAGAGGACGCCCTATCAAGAGCTCAAGTGTTCCGATGGTTTAATGAATTTAAAAACGGGAGGGAATCCGTTTAAGACATGGAACGATCTGGACGCCCTTCAACGAGTAGTGTGGATGAAACGGTGGCCAAAGTGAAAGAACTCCTGGACTCCGACCGTCGTTTAAGTCTCAAAATGATCGCCGATGAGGTCTCCGTTAATAAATTTACGGTTCACCAAAGCGACAGGACCTTGCTCAACGCTGGCGTCTCCACCACGACAAAGCTCAGGCGCACACAGCGTTCCTCGTGACCTCCTATTTGACCCGAATTGGAGTTGAAGTTCTGCCACAGCCACCATACAGCCCTGACATGAGTCCTCCTGATTTCTTCCTATTTCCCAAGGTAAAGAGATTCCTGAAGGGTCATCGTTTCGACGATATCCCAACATCCAACGTGCTGTCACGAAGGCACTAACTGGGATAACTCCAAAGGACTACAGTGGGGCCTATGAAGCTTGGAAAACGCGCTGGTAACGTTGTGTCGACGCCCAAGGCGAGTTCTTTGAAGAATATTAACGTTTTGTACAAATCGGATCAATAAATTTGTTTTTAGAGACTATTACTTATCTACTGCACCCTGTATATTACTTAGTCTAGCCATAAATATTGTTACAAAACCAAATCAGCTATAAAAATTTTAATTTGAGCGCGTGAAATATTCAAAATACAGTAGGTTTTATTTGAATATCTCGTGCACACGTGTTTAGAAAAGAAAAAACGGAATATATTTGTTTTCGATAATGGATTGGGGTGTTAAAGAAAACCTATAGCTGTAATAGCCTTACACAAGGTAGGCCAAAGTCCTTCATCCATTTTTAAACTTTTACAAAATTTGAATATTACGCGTCAATTTGTTTATCGAACCATTGAAAGGTTCAACAAGGCTGGCACTATTAATGACCTTGAAAGATCTTGTCGACCGCGCGTGCAATGAACGCAAGCAGCTATAAAAGCCATTCGCGAAAGATTTCGTCGAAATCGACGCCGCAAACAAAAGAACTTCGCAAAGCAGATGAATTTAGCTTCAAGAACCCTTTCCAGGATAATCAATGAAGACCTTGGACTCAGAGCTTTCAAACGACGCACAAGGCATTTGATAACCGCTGCTCTTAGAGATATTAGAAGAGTCAGATCAAAAATGTTGTTGGCGCGGCATGATGGTCGGTGGCATGATAGAATCCTTTTCACAGACGAGAAAATTTTCACTGTCGAGAAAAAGAATAATCGTCAGAATGATAGGATATATACTTGTAGCTCTCTAGAAGCTTCTTTGAAAGTCAGAAGACTTGAAAAAAGTCACCATCCTTCTTCTGTCATGGCTTGGTGGGGAGTTAGCTACCAAGGTGTAACAGATATCCACTTCTGTGCCAAAGGGGTAAAAACTACAGCTAAAAACTATCAAGAAGATACTTTGGAACAAATAGTAAAGCCTCGGAATAATGAAAAATGTTTAATGGAGAACATTGGATATTTCAACAAGATTCAGCTCCTGCTCACAAAGCTAAGTCAACTCAACAATGGTTGAAGACGAATGTTCGGAGTTCATAAAGACCAATGAATGGCCCTCTGGAAGCCCTGATTTAAACCCCCTTTATTACAGTTTGTGAGAATATTTAGAGGAGAAGGTGTTCTCTAAAAGATATCATAATTTGGATCAATTGAAATCAGCATTTGTGAGAGCAATGAAAGAAATACCCTTAGAAAAGCTGCGTGCCGCCATAGATCAGTGGCCCGGACGTTTGAGATCCTGTGTCAAAAATAAGGGAGGACATTTTGAATGATTGTATATATTTAAAATTTATGTCCTATTGGCTAATAAAATATGTATTTATAATCCATTAGTTTTTGTTCTTAATCATTTAATTTATAAAATTGTTTGTAACAGAATTTATGGCTAGACTGTGTATAGTTAGTGAGTAAAGGTACAGTTAGCCCAAACATGTATTTAGAGTTAATGAAAGAATTTATCAAATGTATATATTTTTACACAATTTCAATTTCAAATATCTTTCTAATGTTTTTATTGCAATGAAAAATTGTTAGGAAGGTTTGCTCATCAGTGGTGAACGCTTCTACTAATTTCACCAATTTAATCCACCAGACCGTTCTACTATAAATAGTATGGCCCAACAAAAAATATTAGTATGTTTACCACTTATGAGCCAGAACCTCCTATTTTTATACCAACGCAGAAAGAACAGTAGGATGTTGTTTGATTTTGTAAAAATAAAATTTCGCTCTGAATAGTTTCAAGATTTATTAATAGATAGAGCGATATCTCCTGCATTTAATAGATTTCATGTTTCAGTCTATATAAGTGTTCCGTGATATTATTTTATTCCTATTCTATGTATTGTGTATTAGTTCCAAGTATCGCATTAAACGGCCATCCATCGTCAGCATCTCGTCGCCATAATTTTATCAAGCAATTTTCTCCTCCCACCTTCTCCTAATATTTTCTAGATTTGAAAATATTTTCTACCCAACTTTCTCTCCTTCTTTGCCAACACAACATCTGGAGCGTTTAGCATATGCTTGTAACCTATTTCTTTGTAATACAAACATTTTGAAAAATGAGTAAATATCATAATATTTTCTATAATGTAAAGTTGTAAAAGACATTATAAAATATTTTTCTTACAACGAGTATTTTATAAAATATAAGATACAAAATCTCTCTTTCAATCGAGAATCTTTCCTCTACAGACTTATATAAAAGATATGACTTAATTTCCACTTTCTATAGATTACTGCAATGTTTACTCCTGTTTACCCGTTTGGAAGAATCCTTAATGAAGACTATATCAAAGAGATATCTGATATATTAGGACTGTAAGTGGCATATACTCGTATTCTTATAAAGCAATAAAACGCGGCATTTATATGTATATAACCAATGAAAACATTAAGACGGGAATTGTTTCTTTTCACAAATAAATCAAACCTCTACTGTTCTTACTGTGATGAAAGCCCTCCCAATATTTTTTCAACGCAGTAAGGACAGTAGAGATAAATCAAGAAAAGCTAGATGGCTCTCTGCCATCTAAAAAGCACATGTTCTCCTGGTCAGGATATGCTTCCATTATTTATAATATCAACACCTGAAATTTCTATTTTTAATTTTTTCCTATTATTTTTTCATATATTTATAGGTTTTTAAATGTCTTTCAAATTTGAAACCTAAATATTCCAGCTACGCCGGTACACATGACAACGTTCCTAGTTAAGAAATAGTCGATATCTCTATGATACAAGCTTGTTAAAGAGTGATTCTCGCTTTTAAGCATATATTTTTGATTAGAAAATAAACTCATTGTGGAAAATATTTTTGATTTCAAATTTCAAGGTTAATTGCTTTATTTTAAAATGGATTTGATGATATTTTTAAAGCATGTTTTTCTTCTACGTCTCTATATCCTTTTGAAAATATTTTGATTTATATCGCTTGTTCTCCGAACAAAAATGTTTAATAAAATTGTTTAATTTCAAAAAGAATCATAGTTTCAATATCATATTAAAAATTAATTATTCAAAATTTCAATAATAACTGCTTTTATTCTCTCTTTCTTTGTATAAAATAAAAGCGAATTATCGAATTAATTCGCAATTATAGTCGATTAAGTTGTGGATGATCAAAGTAACAGCGATTCAATACCATTTAAAATCAATAAAAAACTTATTACAAAAAAAAAAATAGAGTAACTTTAAATGGTATTAAATTGTTTTTCTTTTGATCTTAGACTGCTTTGATAAAGGTAAATTAAACCGCAAATCTCAGTTGAAGTTGAGACAGATGCATACTTTCCTGGTATTGACCTGGTTATCGATCCTGTCTAGAGCTAAGCTGGAAACCTTCTGTTGCCTTCTTCTGTCGTCCTACAATGGTCCTCTCTCTCTATTTCCTTCTTTGTTTCTTTCTGTAATAAGATCTCATTGTGAAAATTCTAGCAAGAGAGATTGCTTATATAACTTCTTTTTTTACATATTATAAAAACAGGTATATATATATATACTATATATCGAATACTACTCTCCAAGAGCTCGTTTATAAAATATTAGATCTAAAATCTAAACTGCGTCTTTTGTAGTAAAGGCTTACTTTCTATGGATTACATAATATTCAAGAAATATTATATACGAGAAATAAAAGAAATGACCCCGTGTTATTTTCTATATTTGAAGGTTGATGATGTTTGAATATCGTTGCAAGCCGGCAATGAGGTAATTTGTATAAGAGTGGGTCTTGATAGAGGTTTTGTGTGTTTAATAATTGAAGAGACATTATATCGTATGGCCTAGTATATTGGCGAATAAATCTCTCAAGATTTCGAGCAGAGCGCACTTCTACTAGCTTTATTGTCTAGCCAGTACAAAAGCAGTGAGCTGAAAACCTTGCGATTTATAGACCAATAAACTTCAACCTACCACCACTATATTTACTTTTAAAAAATACCTTCAGATATTGCGCGTAATACGAGTTACGTTAATTATGTGAAGTGCTCCAATATTTCGACCTAGCTGATTGCCCAACTTCCTCTAGGAGAGAACTCTGCAAGGGTCACTTTCACTACCGGAATATTCATTTCGGCAGAATGAATTGCATAAACCTTTTAATATAATAGCATTTTCTCAATACATTGCTCTATTTTGTATGGAAATTATGAAATTGGAATCTCTCTGTACTGATGAAGGCCATAGCCCGAAATCATGGTATGCAGTTGGGCTTCTTTTGTCGAATTTTCCTAAACTGGAGCTGAAACATATCCTTTCAAATAAATTTTCGCTTTCTGCGCAAATAATATTTTTAAATAAATTGTTTTGATGTTTTTTTTATAAAGGGAGGGGCGCCTTTTTTCCAATAATACACAATACACGTATATAAAATAATTTATATATATATATAACCTTATCTGAAATATGTAACTCTATTTAAGCCCCTCGTTAAATTCAAACACTGGATAATTAGAAACTTAATCAGAAAAAAACACGCTCATATTGCTGTTTTAATTCTATTGTTTATAGTTGTATTTTATAGCTATGTTATAGTTATGAAATTAACTTACACTTTTTGAAGAAAGATAAATAAATTGTAAAATAATAATATTTTGAATAGATTGAAAGCGTAGTAACAGCTCCTTTAAACACACACATAACGGATAGATAAATAGAGAGAGAGAGATATTTATAACCCAGGTTCCTGGAGCGCAGAGTATGGACTAGACAAAGTAGTCTTTAGTATGGATTAGTGTTAAGCGCTTTCACCATAGATGAGCCATTCCTTCCCAATATATATAATTTTGTTGTAATAAGGGTAATTGAAAATTGTCAATGAAGATAGAGATTAGAATTTTTCGGAGTTCACGATAATGATCTTGTACATTTCTTTGAGAATAATTTATATATTCGAAAGATATATAGTTTTTTAAAGCCTCGATAATTTTAATATCAAAATATTTTTTCTCTTTTTGGAATTTAATTACAAAAAAAAAAAAAAAAACATTTCAATATTCAAGTGAAATTAACAATGACACAATGGTTTTTTGAAACTAATAAATAAAAAAGTCGAATTTATTCTTGTACATTTTAAAAATAAAATCAATGTCGTGTATTTTTTGAAAACGAAATAGCATCAATATACCCTATCAAATATTGGAGAATATCCGCTATTTTAAATCGTCATTGCTTGTTCCTGTAAGAGTTCCCAAATCCAAAGACAATATCTTGGAGAAAAACAATCCAATAAAATAAAATCCCATTATATATATGTACACCTCGGTATTCCGATAGACAATGTTGTGTAAGAATACAAAACATTGAATAATTCAAAATAAAATCTGGGTTTTCGATCTAGGAAATCCCCAAGGAATATCCTTTGAGTGTAAAATGTCACATTGTCACAATATCATTAGAATTGGTGTTATATAGTGTTAGCCAATTCTGATGTTTATAGAACACCCAGTTTAAAAATAAATGTAAATTTAGGATTCCAAATTGTATTTAAAATTATGATAAAATTTAGCATTATAATAGGAATATTTATAATTGCGGTAAAACTTTCAGGAAATTATGTTTAGACATTTGCTGGCAGAATGACCCGGCTTCGTCCGGGTTTTTCCCGGGTGAGTATTTTGACCAACAAATATTGTGTTCTGACAATATATTATTAGTAGTTGTTGATTTGCGAATGAAACTTTTACGCGCCATTTTTTCTTCTTCAAATAAAACGTTTCTATTATCTTTACTGTGATGAAAAAATAGAGGGTAGTGCCTGGCTCATCAGAGGTTAACCCTTCAGCCACAATTTAATATACCAGCTCAAAATGTCTCGTTTTATTTGCGAAAAAAATAAAATAAAGAAAATAATACAAAATATTTCCATCCCTATATATAGTCACGACCGTCATGGGCCGGCTGGCCGGCCGGCCGGTTCTGTCACGGATGCGCGCGCATCATCATTATGATCATTATATCATTATCTAATGATAATTATAATAATAATAATAATTATTATTATCCATCCCTATATATAGTCACGACCGTCATGGGCCGGCCGGCCGACCGGTTCTGTCACGGATGCGCGCGCATCATCATTATGATCATTATCATTATCCAAATAATTTGGATTATAGATTAGAAGGTAATAAGACCAAAACTACTGATAAGGTACAATTTGGAATATAGATTAGAAGCAGAAGGTAATAAGACCAAATCTAATGATAAGGTACAATTTGGATTATCAACATATATAGTCACGACCGTCTTTCCTCAATTCCTCATCGCTGTCACGGATGCGCGCGCATCATCATTATGATCATTATCATTATCCAAATATTTTGGATTATGGATTAGAAGGTAATAAGACCAAAACTACTGATAAGGTACAATTTGGAATATAGATTAGAAGCAGAAGGTAATAAGACCAAATCTAATGATAAGGTACAATTTGGATTATCAACATATATAGTCACGACCGTCTTTCCTCAATTCCTCATCGCTGTCACGGATGCGCGCGCATCATCATTAGTATAATATAAAAAGCCAACAATGAAGAGTAAATATGATATAAAAAGCCAACAATGAAGATTGAATGTAAGATAAAAAGCCAACAATGAAGAGTGAATGTAATATAAAAAGCCAACAATGAAGAATAAATGTAAGATAAAAAGCCAACAATGAAGAATGAATGTAAGATAAAAAGCCAAAAATAAAGAGTAAATGTAATATAAAAGCCAACAATGAAGAATAAATGTAAGATAAAAAGCCAACAATGAAGAGTAAATATAATATAAAAAGCCAACAATGAAGAATAGATGTAAGATAAAAAAGCCAACAATGAAGAGTAAATATGATATAAAAAGCCAACAATGAAGAATGAATGTAAGATAAAAAGCCAACAATGAAGAGTAAATGTAATATCCCTATATATAGTCACGACCGTCATGGGCCGGCCGGCCGGCCGACCGGTTCTGTCACGGATGCGCGCGCATCATCATTATGATCATTATCATTATCTAATGATAATAATAATAATAATTATTATTATTAATATTATTATTATATTATTATTATTATCAACATATATAGTCACGACCGTCATGGGCGGGCGGGCGGTTAATATGACCACCTGACTTTTTTATAATTTTAATTTTTTATTATTCTTTTCACATGCTTAGCGTATTTACGCGAGTTTGGCCTTAAATATACATTTCTTGATTTCTCAATAAGCCTCTTGGACCCAAATATTTTGGTCGTAGTTAGGGTACAGCCTGCTCCACGCTGACGAGGGCCAACAGCCCGAAACGCGTTCTTTGTTGCCTATTTTGATTTATCAAGAAAATGAATTATCCAAATATAAGGAAACAGGTTAAATCAACGTTTAGTTGATTTCTATTCCACTAGATGGCCCTCTGCCATCTAAAAAGCGCTCATGTTAGTTGAAAGGATATGCCTAATTTGTTTTCAAAATCAAAATCTGACCTTTTTTGTTTTTTAATTTTATTATCATTTTAAAATTATATTTTCACATACATATAAAAGCATAGGGAGCTTCTCTCGTCAAAATAACTTTCGTCAAAACTAGACGCCATCCTTTGACGGGAGAGGCACCCTATGCTTTTATAGATCAATTTCCTCCCGGCTAATTAGTTATAATGCACTAAGGGCGTCATCTATATATTACAACTAGACGAATGGCCCGGGCAACGCCCGGGTTTTACCCGAGTGCGTATATATTTTAAAAATGTTTTAATTAAAATACTATTTGTTACAATTATAAATTGGCGCCATGGATGTCTCTCTTGTGAAACGTCCCGCCCCAAACTGTGTGTGTCTTGAAAATATAAAAATAAAAATGTGAACGGAAAAATATGTCCAGGGTAGCCTAGTGGTCATGGCATCTGCCCGGTAAGCGGAAGGTCGTGGGTTCGATTCCAATCCCTTGACACTTTTTTTATTTTATCCATTCTGACCAAAATCTATCCGTGAACTCCACACAGAGAGAATAAGGCAATTATATAAGTAGATAATCCAAATTGTGCCTTATCACACACTATTTTTTTTATTCGGCCTTATTACCTTGTGTTTATAATCTATGACGTAATGCCGGCGGCGCGCGCCCGTTGGCTGCCGGCGAGCACGTGACCACCCTGTGCGCGCGCATCCGTGACAGAACCGGCCCATGACGGTCGTGACTATATATATATAGACGAATGACCCGGGCAACGCCCGTGTTTTACCAGATTGAATGTTTTTATTCCAATACTATTTGTTACAATTATAAATTGGAGCCGTGGATGTCACTCTTGTGAAACGTCCCGCTCCAAACTTTACATGTACATTAGGTCAGCTGGTATTACCCCTTATTTTCACCGCTAGAGGCGCGAGCGAATTGACTTTTGTAAATATACATAATTATAAAGATAGAAGCTTCTATAGAAGATAATGATCATAATGATGATGCGCGCGCATCCGTGACAGCGATGAGGAATTGAGGAAAGACGGTCGTGAATATATATTAATGTTGACGAATGACCCGGGCAACGCCCGGGTTTTACCCGATTAAATGTTTTTATTCAAATACTATTCGTTACAATTATAAATTGGCGCCGTGGATGTCACACTTGTGAAACGTCCCGCTGCAAACTTTGTGTCTGAGAAACGATATTTTTATAGAAAGATGATCTGGCTTTTGTTTTCTGCTCGAATGAATGTTTTTCTGTTAGAATTTTGTTCCTGCGTACAAAATAATGAACTGGTTTCACCCGTGGTCTCTGCTTTTTGGAATTTTTCCCGATATAATTTTGTATCTGATAATCAAACATGATACAGCAATATCGTCATCATCATTTTCTGACTAAAATATATAGTTTTAATAATTGATTTATATATTTTTTAAAATACCCTATCGTCTTCCCCGTATTTTTTTTTTTACCTATGTATGGAAATTTTGGTTTGAATTAGTGAACTACTGCGAATTTGTATACCGGACATACAAACAAACATACAAACAGACAAACATTCATTTTTATATATAGAGATAATTACTCTTCATTGTTGGCTTTTTATATTATATTTACTCTTCATTGTTGGCTTTTTATCTTACATTCACTCTTCATTGTTGGCTTTTTATATTATATTTACTCTTCATTGTTGGCTTTTTATCTTACATTCATTATTCATTGTTGGCTTTTGATATTACATTTACTATTCATTGTTGGCTTTTTATCTTACATTCACTCTGTTGGCTTTTTATATTACATTTACTCTTCATTGTTGGTTTTTATCTTACATTCACTCTTCATTGTTGGCTTTTTATATTATATTTACTCTTCATTGTTGGCTTTTTATCTTACATTTATTCTTCATTGTTGGATTTTTATAATTGTTGATAATCCAAATTGTACCTTATCATTAGATTTGGTCTTATTACCTTCTTCTTCTAATCTATATTCCAAATTGTACCTTATCAGTAGTTTTGGTCTTATTACCTTCTAATCTATAATCCAAAATATTTGGATAATGATAATGATCATAATGATGATGCGCGCGCATCCGTGACAACGATGAGGAATTGAGGAAAGACGGTCGTGACTATATATGTTGATAATCCAAATTGTACCTTATCATTAGATTTGGTCTTATTACCTTCTGCTTCTAATCTATATTCCAAATTGTACCTTATCAGTAGTTTTGGTCTTATTACCTTCTAATCTATAATCCAAATTATTTGGATAATGATAATGATCATAATGATGATGCGCGCGCATCCGTGACAGAACCGACCGCTAACATGAACATTTTTTAGGTGATAGAGCGTCACCTAGTGTAACAGAAATCAACTAAACGTTGATATAACCGTTTTTCTGATATTTGGCAAACCTATTTTCCTGATAAATCAAGAAAAGGCATCCACGAATGCGTTTTGGCTGTTGGCCCAGCGTTTTTAAGTTTGAAAACAAGGAATATTTTGAGAAAGGCATACTACTGGGAACAGCTTTTCACCACCTTTTCTTGTAATGGGTCTGACACCAATATATCTATTGAAATCGCACGCGCACACACACACACACACACACAAAATAGACAAGACTACCACAAAGTAGCAATTAAAGATATATAGGATGTGCTAAATATCAATATATTTTATTCATTAGCGATTTAAAAAATTCTGCCCCACTTAGCTCAAAACCAGAAAACCCTAACCGAAAATTTTCCAGCCTTCTTAACTCGATCGGGTTGAAAATCAATGTCAATAAAACTTCGCTAATTCTCCAGACCTACAGGAATTTGGGACGCTTCTCACGACGAACGACACCTGAAAATACCTCGGCGTTCTAGAAAACAATGCAAGCATTCTTTCAACTAGGGAAGAATAAAGAAATTGAAGCAGAAATAATAAAGAGAATAGAATCTATTACACAAACAAAGTTCAATTCCAAAAATATATATTTTTTTCTGAAATTAATTAATTCGCATCAGCACTATTAAATTATTATAAAGGGCTTGTAGACATTTCGCGGAGAATGATTTCAAACTCTCTGTCTAAAAGTATACAAAGCGTTACTTAAACAAGTGTGAAATGTATTTAAAGCCAGCAAATAAGAAACGGTTGTATCTTCCACATGAGGAACTGGAACGAGTAGGTGAATATCGTTCACAGACAAGAACGAATCCTTCTGGAATTTCATAAATATTTATTCAGATACCAGACGACCAAATTTGAAGTTTTAGAAAGTATAACTAAATAAATTTAATCCATTAAAATTTCTTTGAGAATGAATAAACCCAGGGATTTGACTATAAATGATCATCGACAATGAGAATAGTAAACCTTAATGGGAAGGCTTCTACATTTTTCTCCTGAATAGAAACGTCTTTCTGTGGAAAAGAGGAGGAAAATGTCCATATTAGAATCAGTGAAGAAATCGGTGGACCATCTCGACACAAATTGTGGTCGCCTTCTCTCATACGATAGACTACACGGAGAAACATAAGGAAATGCTGCGGAACATCCATTTCAGTCTAGCGAGAAATATAACTTCACTGGGAACAACAGAATCAAACTTCACAGGTCAACAACAAAAATAGAAAACGCATATGCAAAAATAATGATAGATTATTCCACATTAACTGACATGTTAGTTCAAGCAGGCCATACACACATAGTGGTATACAACAAAATAGAAATAAATATCGCCATTATAGATAATTTGGAATTACTTCTCAACCTACCTACAAGACAACGGAGATAATGAAAAAAATGAAATACGAGACGCTGGCGAGATATATAAACAGGTTAGAGAGAAGGTAGTTCCCATTGTTTTTAAATGGGATGAGTTGGTGACGAAGTTTACAGAAAAGGACAGGGAATTCGGGAGAGAGACTTATGCTTATATACAATTCATAGCACTCAAAAACTATGTAAATAATATCCACTGAAAAGAGAGAAGCCAAGAACAAGTCAGTTCTGAAAGAACCAGGTAATTGATGGGCTGCTGGAGATATGCAGGGACCTGGAGGCAATTAATTGTGGATCAGCAGGAGAAATACCCTGAACCGGAAACCTGCCGAATAATAATGAGGATAGAAGCGCGTTTTACACTTTGTACAACGTGTGATCAATAATTTCCAGGAATGAGACTGGATCAAGTAAAATATTCAAAATAATGAAATAATTTTAAAAGGACCTTATAAATAAAACGTTTATCAACACGTAGAAATAAATATTGATCACATAGACGCACACGCTCACCTTTTATCGAATTTATAAGCTCGAGTATTTCAGAACATTTTCGAATTTCAGTATGGACTGTATTGAAAAACAGCGAGTCTGCATAGGGTTTTGCTTTAAATTAGGGAAAACAGCTTCCGAATCATTTTAAATTTTGAAGCAGGCTTTCAGAAAAGATGCCCTATCACAATCGAGGACATTTGAATAGTTTCACGATTAAAACCTGGTCGAATAAGCAAGAGAAAGCAAGGGTGTTCAAATCGAAGCTTAAGTGTCTTCTTATCACTTTATTTGATGTAAAGGGATTGGTACAATATGAAATCGTGCCCGAGTGTCAGACCATTAATCAACATTACTATCTTGATGTATTGCGACGTTTAAGAGAGCCTGTGCGTCAGAAAAGACCCGAAAAATGGCATCAGAAAAATCGGCTCTTGCATCATGATAACGCACGGCCACATACGGCTGTCACTGTACCACTCTATTTCGCTAAACACGAAATTGCTTCACTACCCCAGCCACCCTATTCTCCTGACTTGCTCCCAACGACTTTTTCCTTTACCCTAAAATTAAAAGAGTCTTAAAAGGACTTCGATTTGACTCTATAACTGAAATAAAGGAGAATTCGAAGAATATTTTGAAAAGCCTGAATGATGAGGATTTTCAGAGGTGTTTTGATATCTGGAAAAAATATGGAACAAGTGTATAGCTAGTGACTGTCATTATTTTGAGAAATTTTAAATAAAACTTTATTATACTTTTGTATTTCTTTAAATATTTAGAATTCCTGGAAATTATTGATAACACTATGTATGTATATATATATATATATATATATATATATATATATGTCGTATCCGTCGTGGTCGAATGGAAGGGAGCAGCCGTTGTGCATGTACGCTTCAAAAAATAACTTGTTCCACACTCGTGAGCGCGCGCGCGCACGCGGCGGAGATGTGGCCTCCGCCCGCCCGCGCTGGCTCCCGGATTTATTTTGTACAGATTTATACATGGATGAATTTGTATTTACAATTTAACATATTAATTATGTTGAAAATAAATTATACATTTTGGGTATTATACAAATTATGACAGATGGATCCTGTGTGGGATAAATAAATTTAAAAGGATTTTAAAATTATTTAGTTGAGATTGGGAGGCAATTTTATAAATTGAATTCTGATACTATGGTACAAAAATTAAAAATTGTATGATATTATACTAAAATATATACAATTAAAGATGAAAACAACAATAAATCTGATATATAATACATAAGGTAATAAAGTTTTAAATGTTTTAAATGTAGCAGGATACGAACCTGTGCGATGTGGCTACGGCTGGGTATCTGTTTGTGAGGGTGTTCTGTGTGTGAGAGGATCTCCTGCGCTGGAATGTTGGTGGAATGGTGATGGGCTGAGCATCCTTCTCTATACCGTACTCTCAATAGGGAGCGTAAGAAAAGGGGTGTAGAAAAGGTGCTCTGGGATAAAAAGGAATGAATGTCTGATATGGTAGGTACGTTTGAGGAATGAAGACTTAGGTCGTGGCGAACAATTTGGTAGGATGATCCGAATTGGGCCACTGGAGTCCTCGGAAGGTTTCTCGTTTGGGATGGAGATAAAAGGGGACAATTGTCATGTCAATGAAGTAGTGCAAGGAGAATATCTCTTGATGTTGGTGTGGGAATATAATAGTTTATTGCAAGTGGTCAGAGGGCAAAGTACTGAATTCTGTGACATACATCCTGAACGGATCGTTTCAGGACGGGTCTGTGACTATCAGTAATCCTGCTGATAACTCAAAAGAAAATGAATTTGAGAAAAACTATCAGTTCGGGGTGGTCAATGGGCAACGCAGGTGGTGTGATTCTAATTCAAAATAGATTTCAGCCATTCTATATAGGAATTCCCTAACGATATAATCTTATGTGGGGTCATATATCTTAATCTCATGGTCACCATCCTGTGCTGATTGATTAATGAAATCTTTGAAGATGTTCCAAAGGACAATCGAAAGCTCTTCAAGACAATGAATCAAGATTGATTTAATTTGTCTTAATCGGGACGACGGTAATAAATAAATCCGCAGATGTATAATCGTCACGGAGACGTTTGGGTTAATATACGTCATTGTAAGGAGGGATAGAAAAAAATATTGGGAATTGTTTAATTCTATTAAAATATTTAACTATGGGCAACGGTACTAACGTATTTTTGCTTATAACTGACCTATTTTCTAATTTCGCATTGTCACATTTACTAAGGAGAGCGCTTAATTGAGGACTAATTTGCGGAGTATGATTACGTGTTGGTGAGGATGGGAGCACTATCTTCGTTGTCGGAGAAGGTTCAATTGAATATCAGTCTTTGGGATGGTGTCAGGAGTAGAAATGCATCTGGCTGTTAATGCTAGTTCGTCATTATCTAAGAAAATATTGAAGTTCATGTGATTAAATGAGTTACTTAATGTAGATGCATAATTTTTATAATCATCATGAAATATTTCAGGTGGGAAATGATTGTAAATAAAATGTTATTTTGGCGCGCCATTGTTGTTCGTTGAGTGGGGTGTGAAGATGTACTTAGTGTCTTCGGAATAGTGTTTCAATTTGTTTACGTGGATAATCTCCGTGTCTAAGTTTTGAGCTTGATTAGGTCTATTGATTTTAACTCAATTATAATTGATATTCAATAACTTGAAGCTTTTGCAAAGTTTCGTCTTTTAAGCATACTAACCTGATTAAAGTTTTCTGGTTTCTTTTTGTTATTGCTTGAAACGAGCCTCTATTCATTTTAAAATTAGTAGAAATAAGACGATAATATTTTACTATGATATTTAGTGTTGTTATAATTGTGTTTTAAAGTGTTTTAATAAAGATTATATAGAAAGGTTCATGTGTCTAAAATGGAAAATGTCTAAATTAAAATGAAAAATGTCTATATTGAAATGAAAAATGTCTAAATTAAAATTGAAAATATCTAAATAAAAATATTAAAAAGTTCAAAACCTATATATGAAAGAACATTTTTATATAAGGTTCTAGACTCAATATATCTTTTCTTCTCTCAAAACCTTTCTACTTCCTTTGATCCCACTTTTTTATTTTGACATTAACCTCTCTTAAGAATCTTTCTATTTTCTTTTAGCAACCCATTTTCATAAACTCAAAATAATAATTATTATTAAAAAAAATTAAGAGATGATATTAAAAATATTTTATATTTTTCGCAAACAACAATAATCAATGCAATGAAAGAATTTAAAATAACTCTGAAAAAGTAATCTATTGAGTTAATCCTCATAAAATCAAATGAAACTAAGCGAAAAGGAAAAGAAGATGCGGAATTGTTTGTTAATAATTCACCTGAATTAAAAATGATTTCAAAAATCGGTATTTCCATTTCAAGCCCTTCTTTCTTATAATAAAAACTATTGTAAAACGACATTTGAAAATTATACCGCATGTGTTTCTTTTTAACGAAAAATCAAAGTTTATTTTAAAGAGAAATAACGATTATTTCTCGTTAAAAACACATGCGGTATAATTTTCAAATGTCGTTTTACAATCACAAGTTGCATTATATTAATATTGCAGGATAAAAACTATATTCAATAATTTTTGTTGTTTCAAAGTGCTCTTAAATAAAGGGTATATAAAAAGCCAATGTCTAAATAAAAATGAAAGTGTCTAAATTAAAATGAAAAATGTCTAAACATAAATTTAAAATGTCTTATTAAATGTTAAAAACTTATATAAAAACTTCTAATAAACAATTATTCTCGCACTCCACAAAATGTTTATTCAATAATCTATTAAAATTGGATCATTATTTGAATAGGTTTCTGCAATTTCCTTCGCCATGATATATAATATACAACAAAAAAATAAGAACAATTAAATGATCGTTTTTTCAATTTTCAGAATTTAATTTTATTTTACCCTTTTTATTTATATACTTGAATTTCTCGACTTTATCTATTTTATTTCGTTTTATCAGGTCTCGTTATTTGTTCAAAAAGATTCTTTCCTGAAGCCTCATCAAGTTAGAGGGAAAAATGTTTGGAGGATATCATCTGTTGATTTTGTGTAGTTTATGTGATAAAGAGTTGACAACCTACCTGGACAGACGATGCGACCACTCAAGTCAGAGATGCGCAGATCAATGGCGAGCGTCTGCTCCAGTGCGCAGGTCGCCCTCGACATTCTAACTTTTGTTTCGATTTTTTTCAAGAGGACTTCAGAAGTATCGTGCCACAGGAAGTTTTGAGGATCACACTTTCTTTTTATTTACCACAAGAGAGTCTGAATTCTTCAATTTCCTATTCACACTTTTATAAAACGGCTGAAATTTCAGTTTGTGCCAGACATATGGGCAAAAAGGTATCGATGAGATTTTAGTTATTATATGTATATTTCTATAATATATATAATACAATTGAAATATATTTTTTGAAATATAATTTATATAAGTACAGTATGTTAAAATATAAGTTGTTTGATTTTACATTTTGATAAAAATGTAATAAATTAAAATTATATAGGAAATATTCCGGTAAAGCTTCGTCAGTGTGTGTTTGTTTTACGCGTGAAATACGAAAAAAAAAAGGAATACGGAAGAGAAAGATTTATAGTTTAAAAAAGAAAAGTGTGTGTGTCAAAATCATAATATAATAGTATTCCTAAAATTTAATGAGAAATAGGTGGAAATCGTTTTTTTTTTTGTCTTCTCTCCTGATGAAGAGGGATGATAATTTCTTATTTTGAATTTATTTTTGTAGTTAAAATATAGTATTAGCAAATAGCCTTGATATTAAGATTATAGGGGCATGGGAGAGGGCAAAAAAGGGTTAACCAGATAATAAACATTAGAAATATTGTGATTATCAAAAGCAAGTGAGAAAGCATCATATTCACTAAGAAAAAAGGAAAATGCAAATCAGGTGGAGAAATAACAAATATATGTAAAACATTTGTGCCTCTGAAAAGAGATCCTGCGATAATGGTAAAAATGTAGGTGAAGTTACTGAAATAAATTGCTTCGTGTAAAATATATGCTGAATGAATGCCGAATTAAAATATATGGAGAGTCAAATAAAGCTACTATTCAACAGAGGATATACAACACACCGCAACACAATATTGTGGCGAAGAAATATTTTATTATTTAATTTAATATTATTCAATGAAAATATATTCAACAGATTATAAAAATATATATTAATCTGTATTTGTGAAATCATCTTTAAAATATTTCTTTGCTTGCTTGCTTGCTTAAGATTCTCTAGCTGAAGATAGTTTTGGGGCTGACCTGTTAATAATTGTCGACTCGTCGCTGTGACGTCATCAATAAATACTTTTACATCTTAGGATATTTCAAGGCTTGATTTCTACGCTACAACTGGTGGAGAGACTGGACCGATACCCATTAAGAAATAAAAGAAAAATTGATTCTGTTGAACCAGAATAAACTTCTATGAATGTAAAGAAGGAAGGTACTCAGGTAAGCAACTACGTTGTTCAAAATTTGCCAAGGAACCCTTCCATTTTCTCCGGGGAGGATGGTGAAGATCTCCAAAAATGGTTAAAGGGGTATGCACGTGTGGCAAGGTACAACCATTGGGACGAAACCCTTTGTCTTACTAAAGTTTATTTTTATCTGTCTGGAACTGCTCTCAAATGGTTTGAGAACAACGAAGAAAGCATCCAGACTTGGAAGGAATTCACATCTCAATTAGAGAATGTGTTCGAAAAAAAAGAAAATTCAAAATTGCAAGCGGAGAAGAAACTTAAAACACGGGCACAATTAAAAGGTGAAAGTACCGAATTTTACATCCAGGATGTCCTGTGCTTGTGCGAAGAGGTTGATCCTCAAATGAGCGTAGAAGATAAAATCTCCCACCTCATGAAGGGGATAGCTGAGGAGCTTTATCAAGCACTCCTACCGAGGGATGTACAGAGCACCGAGCAATTCATTACAGAATGTCGCCGTGTCGAAGCGCTCCGTTGTAGGCGAGTTACCCCAACCAGGTACGAGCGCCTACCAAATGTAGCCTCTCTCTGTGACCAGGATGACGGAGAAGATCTGTCATCGCTGATCCGAAAAATTGTCCGCGAAGAGATACAGCAAGCATTGGACTCTCCTCAAGAGGAACCTAAAATCGCTGCCAATGAAGATTTAGTAAGGGAAGAGATCGTAAAGACCTTGGCGCCTATATCAAAACCTACAATAAGTCCCCCTCAAGCACCCAGGCCGGTATCAAATCCTAAATTTGAGGCTCAACCTAGAAATCCCCATCCTACATCTCAATATCAGAAACAAGGAAGAAGACGCGACACCAATGAATGGCGGACAACTGAGGGAAGGCCAATCTGTTTCTACTGCGGACGCCCAGGTCACGTAGTCCGCTATTGCCGTGACAGGAAGAGACACAATGAGGAAAGGAGAAAAGAATATTTCCAAAGAAAGCAAGACGCAATGGTATTCTACAACTTTCGAGCTGAATCTCAGGACCCCAATGACGAATCATCGAGGAAATATTTCACTCTCTATCGAAGCCCTACCTCATATCCCGGTCGAAACAGACAACATTTCTCACCTGCTAGAAGATCTAGCTGGACGCCCCGCCATTAAAACTAGATGATAGACCATATGGGAGGTGAGGCCGCAAATTTATAAAATCCTCCCTTGCCGACCACAGTGGAAATAAAAAACTACATTGACGTAAACATAGACCTACCAAGCCCTCATGAAGAAGATATCTCAACTGAAAGAACACATCCACCGCAGTCACCTGAAAATATTCCTGGCCATAGTACTAGTTCTTAAGACTGACGACGTAAGTCTCCTGCTGAGCATCGGGTCGATGCTCTCTATAGGAGGAGGCTATGTGGCGAAGAAATATTTTATTATTTAATTTAATATTATTCAATGAAAATATATTCAACAGATTATAAAAATATATATTAATCTGTATTTGTGAAATCATCTTTAAAATATTTCTTTGCTTGCTTGCTTGCTTAAGATTCTCTAGCTGAAGATAGTTTTGGGGCTGACCTGTTAATAATTGTCGACTCGTCGCTGTGACGTCATCAATAAATACTTTTACATCTTAGGATATTTCAAGGCTTGATTTCTACGCTACAATATCGTTTAAGAGTATCTCCAAAAGTGTATTAAACGATTAGAAACATAGGAAACAGAATTTACGCGGATTGTGAACGTTGCGCTGTGGTCGACAAAATTCTGGTCGAACAGTGTCAAAAATGCTTTAACCTAACCCACAAACAGGCACAGTGCCCTAACACCTCAACTTATAGAACTTGCGGCACTCAGGGAAACCATGTATGTTCCGGAATCACTAAATGCAGTATCTCGGAAAGAAAATTCCGAATAATGTCCTCTCTATAAAATACAAATTGATAGAATAGTAGAAAAACTATGTATGTTCCAATGAGCAATCAAGTTGATCCATCAACACAAGCCTACAAACAGGTTATAAAATGCAAGGTGCGCTAAATCAAGTGCGTGCATAAATATTTAAGAAAGAATAAAGTTGTCACAAACGAGCTCCTTGCTCGAATAGAAAACGACCCATCTGATTAATATTTACATATAAAGGAAATCAGATGAATTCTCGGCAGCTATAATTTTAAATAGAAGCTTGAAATATAAGAAGATTTTGATGAAATTATACAAGTTCCTTTTTTACCAAGGTCTCAATACATGCATCTAAAAATATAATAATAGTACAATTCTATATTCGACTTATATATTAAATACATTTTTATAAAGGAAATACTTATAAAGGGAATTCTGTACCTACAAACAACAACAACTGTTAGTCATCCGTGCAGATTTTGATTCTAGACATCCCGTTTGATATAATCGGAAGACAAATTCGAATGGTCATAAACTTCATTCAATTGTTAACGAACACAGCTTATTTGTTCATAAGATGAAAAATCCTACATGCTGTAAAAAATCAAATGTAATTGAACTAACACGATGTCCAATGGTAATTTAATTAGATTAATAATAAAATTGAAATACACCAACAATATTGTTTGACGTCACCGATCATGTTGCAATAACCTATGAGATCGATTGCAACAGTTAAAAATTTGGACAGAAATTAACAGGGAAATTCAACAAATTTACGTAAACTGGAGAGCATTTATTGAGAAAATATTTGCTTAGACTCAGGGTTGAAACTAAATAACTTTAAAATACCGAAAATATTGACAGAGCTGTATCGAAACTAACGGATATTATTAGAGAGGCATCTTAAACATATCCTCCCTCTCCAAATGAAAATTTAACACTTAAAAAAACAAATTCAAAATCAAGTGGTGGACAAAAAAACTTTAAAAAAAAGAAAAATATTTTAAATTATTTAAGAAACTTATTTTACCGACATAGAACGATCGATGAAAAAACTTAAGAACAGAATTTTAAAAATATTGAAAAGCTATTAACAAGGCAAACTTGAAGAGCTGGATAAATATTTTTCGAAGAAAATGAACTGAACAATCCTTTTGGCATCACTAACAAAATTTTAAATACATTTAAAAGAGTCAATTAAAACTGCAGGGATACCAATCCCTATATATACGAGTATAAAAGTCAGTGTATGTATGTATCTATGTGGGTATCTATGTAGGCTATACACGTCCACAATACGTAAGTAATCTGACTGAAATTTTGACAGTATATAGAGTAGAATCTGGAAAAACTTATAGTGTAAATTTCAGGTCTCTATTTCGAATATTCGTCGAGTTATTTGCAAATTGCCTTGCAAATTTGCCTTTTCGCTCGCAAGCAGCGCCTCTTGCGGTGAAGATGGGAGGTAATATCAGCTGACCTAATGTACATGTAAAACGTGTTTTGACAGGACATAGAGAAAAATCTGCAAAATATATTTATCGGATTTTTAGCCAATAAAAAATAAAATTGACAGGTTCTGGGCAAAAATAGTTGTTTTTTTAGTCAGAAAATGATGATGACAATATTTTTTTTTTATTATTATCATTTACAAAGCACGCGATATCCGTCTTGGATATTTGCATGCATACACAAGTTTGGGAGCTTATTTACAGTAATTATTAATATAAAATTAGTTATTATAATAGAAATTATTAACATATTTATCAGTTAGTTAACGATTTAATTACCCTATAATGAATATTAGTGAACATCACATAAGAACAGAAATTTAGAGCTATTTACAGCATATAACTATATATCAGCATATAACTATATGATGACAACATTGCTGTATCATGTTTGATTATCAGATACAAAATTATATCGGGAAAAAATCCAAAAAGCTGAGACCACGGGTTCATTTTATATACACCAGCCAGTTCATTTTTAGTGTGCAGGAACAAAATTCTAACAGAAAAACATTCATTCGAGCAGAAGACACAAAGCCAGATCATCTCTTTATAAAAATATCGCTTCTCAGACACAAAGTTTGGAGCGGGACAAAGCCAGATCATCTCTTTATAAAAATATCGCTTCTCTGACACAAAGTTTGGAGCGGGACGTTTCACAAGAGTGACATCCACGGCGCCAATTTATAATTGTAACGAATAGTATTTGAATAAAATAATTTAATCGGGTAAAACCTGGGCGTTGCCCGGGTCATTCGGCTAGTGATAGATAAGATGACAGATTCTTCAAGGATATCAAAAATGGAAATTTTTTTGAATGATTTATTCCAGGATAATGATATTTGTTCAGACGATGTGAACCACAGAGCTATTAGAAAATACTCGACAGTATACAAAAACTCTAAAACATAATTAATATAACTTTAAAATAGTAAACATTCAGTTGGATGTTTAAAATAGCACATTGTTGCACCAGGATGTCGTTTAGGTGGCTTTTCACACTTCATCTTTCTCAAGGCTGTACATGTTTCAACCATCCTACAAGGTTAGATAAGTAAATAATGAGATGATTCTAATTTAAGTATTATCCAGGAAATATCTTTATTTGTCACATCGAAGTTTAAGTAGGTTGTGTATTCAGTGTTTCAAAATACAAATTATTTTTTAATACACACATAATATTTTATAATAATAATCTGTTTTATGAAAAATAAATGAATATGAAATTTAAATTTGAAATAACTGAAAATAAAATATTATAAATAATTCAAAAAATAGGCGCATTAACCATGATCTAACAGTATATATATATATTAAAAATAATGAAGGCATATCCTGACCAAAAGCACATGTGCTTTTTAGATGGCAGAGCGCCATCTAGTGGAGCAAAAATAAACTAAGCTTTTATTTAACTTTCTCCGTGATATTTGGCCAACCCAATTTCTTGATGAATCAAAAAAAGGCATCCACGATTTTTATTTTTCTATTGTTTTCTCATATATATATATATATGTGGAAAATAATAGGAAAATAAAAGGTCAGGTGTTGATATTAAAAATAAAAATGGCATATCCTGACCAGGAGTAATTGTGCTTTACAGAAGGCAGAGCGCCATCTGGCGGAACAGAAATCAACTAAACATTGATTTAGCCTATTCCCTGATATTTGGTCAACCCAATTTCTTGATAAATCAAGAAAAGCCATCCACGAACGCGTTTCGCGCTGTTAGCGCTCGTCAGCGTGGAGTAGGCTGTACCACAGCGGCCAGAACGAATTTTGGTCCCAGAGGCTTCATGAGAAACCAGGAAATGAGTATTTAAGGCCAAACTTGCGTAAATACGCTTAACATGTGAAAAATAATAGAAATAAAATCAGGTGTTGATATTAAAAATAAAAATGGCATATCCTGACCAGGAGCACATGTGTTTTACAGGCATCAGGGAACAGGCTAAATCAATGTTCAGTTGATTTCTGTTCCACCAGATGGCGTTCTGCCTTCTGTAAAGCACATGTGTTCCTGGTCAGGATATGCCATTTTTATTTTTAATATAAAGACCTAAATAATAACAACTCTGCTACAGATACAACACAAATCACCAAATGAAACAGATCAAGACTCTCTTTCAGTAGTTTCAAACTATAATAAAAATGTGCTTTTTCATTCTAGAAATTAAAACTGCAAGAAAATAATATGATAATATTTTAAAGCAATCCAATAAAAAAATTGTGTGCGTCAATGCGGAAACAGGAGAGCTAAAGTTATCATAAAAAAGGACTAAATCCTTTGTCTGATAACGGCAATCAACCTGCATTCGAAACAATAAAATCCATCAACCTAATCGGATCTAAAGTTATATTTATGTAGTTCAAAACTATAATCCAAATGTGCTTATTTTCTTCAAATTTTTAGACTATGAGAAAATGATAAATTATTAAAACTATATGATAATACGACACAATCCACTCAAATCAAATGTATGCCTCAACACTGAAGCAAATAAGTTAACATCAACAGACCCAGGATTAAATCCTTTGTCTAATTATGGCAACTAAAGTGGATTCGAAACAACACACAAAACCAAAACATATCGGATCAAGTCACCTTTCCAATAATTACTATTTACATTAGTATAATCCAAAATGTGCATATTTACTCTACATATTAGAACAAAATATTTTTTTAGGAATAAAAGAGGATAATAATTATTAGAAATATTAGAAGATATGACCTATTCCAAACAGATAAACAGTGTGGATAATACAGAAACAGAAAGGTATTCGTCAATAGACCTAGGACTAGATCCTTTGTCTGAAAATGATAACTACAATGCATTCAAATCCCCAAACCTAATCAGATTAAAACATACCTTTCCCGTAGTGCCAAACTATAATTCAAATTGTGTTTTTTATTTCTAGATATTAGGATTGCAAGAAAATAATAAAATATTATAAATACAAATAATAAATTATTAGAATTACAAGAAAATGCGAACCTATCCAAACATATTAACAATGTGCGTCAATATGGAAACAGGAAATAAAAAGTCAAAAGACAAAGAAATAGATCGTTTGTCTGATTTTGGTAGGAACGCTGCAATCGAAATTGGATCGAACTTATCTTTACAAAAGGTTCAGAATACAGGTAAGGACAAAGGGCTTTGATTTCTGAAGGCTGTTTTGTGTTGATTAAGTATCTCTCTCTATTAGGATTTTTCCAATTTCGCCTATATAAGATGATGTACAGGATTTGCATGATATGCGGTATACTACGCTGAACAAAAAGTTTCGAACTTTGCTCATAAGTTAAAAAAACTTCATCATTCTACCAAATTAAAATTGTCCCCTTCAAAGTAGTCCCTGTTGGCCGCGATGCACTCCAGCCACATTTTTTTCCAGTCGGCAAAACACCTTTGGTAGTCTGTTTTCGGGATCGCCTTCATGGCCTTCTTCGATTCCACTTTGATCTCTTCTATGCTCTGAAATTTCCTACTATTTAACATTTTTTTGAGCTTTCCAAAAAGGAAGAAGTCTCAGGGGGCTAAATCGGGACTATAGGGGGTTGGGGGAACAGAGAGGTTGAGTGGTCCTGCAGGAACTTCGAGATTTTGATGGCTGTGCGCGCCGGCGCGTTATCGTGGTGGAAGATTCACGACTTGCTCCTCCACAGCTCCGGCCGTTTCTGACTGATCGCTTCCCTCAATCGCCTCAAAACTCCCAGGTAGGAGTCAGCAGTTATTGTAGAGCCTTGTTGTTGAAATTCATGATGAACGATGCCCAGGTAGTCGAAGAACACCGTCAACATGACCTTGACTTTGCTGGGAGCCTTCCTCGCTTTCTTTGGTCTCGGCTCATTTTTGAAGCGCTACTCCGATGCCTGTTGGGTAGTTTCCGAATCAAAGTCGTAAATCCATGTTTCGTCTCCAGTAATGACCCTCTTCAGCAATTCGGGGTCGTCGGTCGTCGTTTCGAGATTGAGACTGGCCGTTTCTTTCCGGGCGTTTTTTTTTTAATCAAAAGTCAAATCTTTGGGAACGAGAACGGCGTTGAGTCTTCTCACTCCCAAAATGTCCTTCATTATCGATTGAGTCGACCCGAATGATATCCCTGCTTCTTCGCCGACCTCCCTGACAGTTATTCGTCGGACTTCACGCACCAGTTCCAACACCTTGTCCACTTTTTCAGGTGTGGTTGATGTGGACGGTCTCCCGGAACGCTCGTTGTCGGTGGTCTCTTCCCGACCCTCCTTGAAGCGCTTGTACCACTCGAAAACTCGTCTTCGGCTCATGACGGCATCCCCGTAGGCTGTTTGCAACATCCAAAAAATTTCGGCACGCTCGAATCCGTTTTTCACACAGAACTTGATGCAAATTCATTGATCCTCCATTTCGGTGACTAACGAAATCGAAGCACGGGCAAAATGGCTTCACTTCGAACAGCCGCTGCTCCCGCTGTTGTAGCGAGTGATTTTTGAAAATTGGCAGGTCTCCAAGCCAAGGGCGACGCTTGCTTTTGCCACAAACCGGGAGAAAATATATTGAGTTTTCAGGATTTTATGAGCAAAGTGTCGAAACTTTTTGATCAGAGTAGTATAAGATTTAATTGGGTTTCTTGGTTTGGGGTTCGTTTAGTTGTAGGATGACGCAGAAGGTTTCTTAAGTTTGGAGCGGATTGTTATCTAATATTTATATTGAATCTTTTGAGAGATTTGGGTATTATTTCGATTCCATAACTGTAGGGAAGTATGCAGGATAGGTTCTGGCCTTGACTATTGTTTTTGAAGGGTTTCTATTTCTATAAATATACTTGTTCATAAATTGTTTAGGATATTCGTTGCATTGTAACTCCCTCGATATAAGTTTTCTATATTTTCAATGATTTCTATATTTTGAGAGAAGTGTGTGAGGATTCTTTTTAATAATGTTTTTATTACGGGTATTTTGTGGTTCATAGGAAAATTATTTGAAATTGAGGTATTATCCTGTGTGAGTAGGTTGCCGGTATATATCTGTTTCTGTGCTATTGATGGTCCTCGTCAATTTTATATCTATAAAAGATAAAGTTACATTTTCTTCTATTTTATTGGTGAATTTTAAAAATTGTTTTAAATTGTTCAAGAAGTTCAGAACGTTAGCTATGCTATTGATTTTAGTGATACATAAGATATTATCGATGTATCGATCACATGAAATTATATTGAGATGCCTTTCTTCCATAACCCTATTATCAATTTGATTTATAAATATATTTGCAAGTGCAGAAGAAATAGGGTTACCCATAATCAATCCTCTTAGCTGTTTATAATATTTGTTTTTGTAGTTAAAGTAATTGAAAGAGAGGCAAAGATTTAGGAGTTCTATTAAGGCTTCTTTTGGAATGGGGAAATCTATTGTGGCAGAATAATTTAAGAAATTCGAAAATTTCGTCAGAAATTCTTTATGCGGGATCGGCGTGTTTAAGGATTCAACATCAACTGATATCATGCGTTGATCTACAAATATTTTTACCGATGTTTCTTGTACCAATTTTACACCTGCAGTTAGATTCTGGATAATGTGCGGCAATTCTTTTTGCAACTGTGATATTATAGAAGAAAGATATTTTGATAAAGGATAAACGATAACTGTTATATATATATATACTAGCGGATGTGCCCGGCTTCGCCCGGGTTTTACCCGAGTGAATGTTTGTCTAACGAACATTTGTTAAAACACTTCTCTATAAACTTATAAAACGTACTCGGCTTCGCCCGGGGTTTTACCCGAGTAAAGGTTTGTCTAGCGAACATTTGTTAAAACAATTCTCTAAAAACTTATTTAAAAAAAAAAGATATATTTTGATAATTTGAAACTCGTAAATTTGAATCTCTCGATAAAGTGAACATTTTTTCCGGTCCCTGTGTGCCGTGTCATCCTGAATTTTGTCTTTCCTAATTTTCTACATTAGAAAATCATAGTTTTATCTAGTGAACATTTTTTCCTGGTCCCTTGAAAAATACTCGATAAGTTGAATAAAATCAATATTAATTGGTTCCCTCGGTAATTGGAAGTTAAAGGAATAGTATATTCGCCTTGGAATTGTATCGTTATTCTTGTCTCAAATAAATTGCCGTGTCATCCTGAGATAATCTTACTTTTGATAAATAATATTTAAGATAATAAACTTAGTGATAAGAAAACTTGTTATCATCGTCACAATGGGGGCGCTGCTTGCGAGTTAAATCTACAAATCTGCAAATAACTCTAAGGATATTCAAGATATTCATGAAATTATTTTTTCAAAAACTTTCCCGGTGATATACCTAATAATATCCCAAAATTTCACGGCGATTGGATGTATGGTTTTTGAATCTATAGAGTACAGACAGACAGACATTCAATTTTATATATATAGATTTACTCTTCATTGTTGGCTTCTTATCTTACATTCATTCTTCATTGTTGGCTTTTTATATTACATTTACTATTCATTGTTGGCTTTTTATCTTACATTCACTCTTCATTGTTGGCTTTTTATCTTACATTCATTCTTCATTGTTGGCTTTTTATATTACATTCACTCTTCATTGTTGGCATTTTATCTTACATTCATTCTTCATTGTTGGCTTTTTATATTATATTTACTCTTCATTGTTGGCTTTTTATCTTACATTTACTCCTCATTGTTGGCTTTTTATCCTACATTCATTCTTCATTGTTGGCTTTATATATCATATTCACTCTTCATTGTTGGCTTTTTATCTTACATTCATTCTTCATTGTTGGCTTTTTATATTATATTTACTCTTCATTGTTGGCTTTTTATCTTACATTTATTCTTCATTGTTGGCTTTTTATATTATATTTACTCTTCATTGTTGGCTTTTTATCTTACATTTATTCTTCATTGTTGGCTTTTTATATTACATTTACTCTTTATTGTTGGCTTTTTATCTTAAATTCATTCTTCATTGTTGGCTTTTTATATCATATTTACTCATCATTGTTGGCTTTTTATCTTACTTTCATTCTTCATTGTTGGCTTTTTATATTATATTCTGACCAAAATCTATCTGTGAACTTCACACAGTGAACTTCACACAGATAGAATAAGGCAATTATATAAGTAGATTTACTCTTCTTTGTTGGCTTTTTATCTTACATTCATTCTTCATTGTTGGTTTTTATATTACATTTACTATTCATTGTTGGCTTTTTATCTTACATTTACATTCACTCTTCATTGTTGGCTTTTTATCTTACATTCATTCTAAATTGTTGGCTTTTTATATTACATGCACTCTTCATTGTTGGCTTTTTATATTACATTTACTCTTCATTGTTGGCTTTTTATCTTACATTCACTCTTCATTGTTGGCTTTTTATATTATATTTTTAGATTGAGATTATTAGCTAGTATGTAAAAAAATTAACTCTGTTGAAATTTAATTTGTATTTATATATAAATAAAATTAACTCTGTTGATTGTTTTTGTATTTAATCGATAACAGCGAAGTTACGCATGTTAATGTTAGGGAAAAATATTTTGATGTTAAGCAAAACCTGCTCCATCTCGTTTTACATAAATGTTGAAAATTTGGTTGAAATTGATGCATTCTAACGAAAGTTTTTAGTGATGTCCACTTATGAAATTTGCATTTTATTAATATAGATATGGTAATTTAAACCAACAACCCCATATTGTATATAACTTATAATAAGATTTTAATGTTGTATAATAGAAACACATCTGTAAATGATTATACGTATTATTGACATGTGTCTTTACATCATCATATGTAATGTAATTTGTACAAACTGAAGATAAATAAATAAAAATCTGTAATCGATTTAAGAGTTGAGCTAAGCAAGAGATGGAAGTCATAACGTCAAAATCGAGATAGATTTAGAATGCCCACAACAAGGTCTAAAAATGGACCAGACCACCCACACTGTTCACATGTGGTGGAATGCAGAGCCCCCTCTCACACCTGGTGACATGCAAAGCCCCCTTTCTCAGAAACGGCCCCCTGTCACATAAGGCCCCCCCCGTCTTTAACCTATAAATACAATCACTTTACAGTCACTTGACAGTTAGTTCACCCTCAGCGCAAGCTCACGTCGGTTGTCACCAAGGTCCTCCTCATTTACCATGTAGACTTGTAAGGACTCTTCTATCTCCATCTTTCGCTCCTAGCTCAACTTTTATCTGTTTACGGAACTTTCTTAGTGCAACTGTGTCTTCGTTTTTTGTGTGGACATTCCCAAGCTTTCCACTCTGCCTCGACCACGACTGCCTGCATTTTGTGAGAACTTTTAAAGGTCTTCCAAGGTACAGAGAGGTACTGGAAAACTCTACATCCTGACTGTTTCTCTTGGTCAACACAGTAATACAAGAGTCAACAGGAACTCAACTCATTACAGTTAGTCGACAGGCTTCTTCTACAAGAGCTACCAATCTTCCACCAAAGATTGCTTGGTTGTTTCGTTGAAGTGAGTCGACAGGATCTCTTATTACATTAGACGATAGGATGACCAAAACGAAGAATGACACAACGAAGAAGGTAAGAAGCCTGACCAGATAGAAGCGAGAAAGAGCAAAGATGGAGGAACAAACCCGCCAGTCCAACGAAACATCCAAGCAATCTTTCCCCCCAACAAGAGACGATATTTTAGGAGGAAACGCCGCCCCAAGGGACCTCCGCAGACCCGCTAACACAGATCGACAACGCCGGGAGCACGCTGTGTGACCACCCCAACGACACAGTCGATATTCCCGCAAGTCATGGAAACCGAAGATCAAAGTGGCGCAAACCCTGTAAGAAATTCACCATCTTCGACCTGACATCGTCGAGACAATGCTCAAAGAAACAAGCCACAAACAACTTTCCAGAAGTTACAAGCTTCTACAAGCTTTACATGGAGCGATTTCCACGACAGCAGGACGACCACCAAAGACCAAGTCTCCTGACTGAACTTTAATCCAAATTGTAAGTTTTTAAAAACCTGCCTTAACCTTATCCTCAACTTCACAACTTGATTCCCCATAAATTTTGTATTTATATTTCCACTTTAAGCATTTTAAAATCAATTTTTAACTTTTTTATACCATTTTTAATTCAATTTTTAAAAACTTTCACATTCTCATTGATCAAATTTACTTTAATTTTTAATCAGATTATAAATTTCAAGTTATTACTCTCAATTTACTTTTAAAAAAAATTTCGCCCATCACGCATTTTTACTAATTTACTAATCTTACATGCCTTTCCTAAATTTACCTAAAATGGCATTATCCAAAGCTACGACTGGAAAAAAAAATTATTATTATTTAAAAAAAAAATCTCTCATTCATCATAAGTCTCAACTTATTTTTGTTTTACTTATTAGTTTTCTTTATACCAAAAGACCAATATTTTTATCAATTCTTAAAATTTGGTAATGTTCACCATTTTAAGTAAGCGCCCAATTCAAATTATTTGTAACTCTCACGACATTGCCCTTTTATAAGAATAATTTTAACTACCATAATCAACGATTTATATTCAAATTTTAAATATAAATTAACATAAGTGAAACGCATTTTTTTTAATTGCAAAAATCGGAAGATACAATATCTTCAAAAACACCACTAGGGAAAACAACTATCTTTCCCAAAACAAGTTAAAAATAAAGATTCACTCCACTTCACCGCCAGTAGCTAATTTAAGTCACAGCCTTCCAAAACGATTACAATCGTCAATATTCGAGGATAAATACACTCCCTCATCTTTCCTTTTACATGCATATTTAATCATCAACAAATCTCTCTCAACAAACGTAACAACACTCACACATCACTTTATCCAATTGGCAACAATTATTAGTACGCGACTTCACAAACAAATCCAATTTCGAGCCATACGAGCTCCATAACGTCGCCCCACTAAACGCAAAAAAAAAAAATTCACATTAAACATGCCAAATCCACTAACAGTCAAATATTCTCTCGATGTGTTTCATACAACAACCACCCATGACTTTATTAAATTTGTTATTCATGGTGAAACAGGTTAGATTTGTACCAAACTAAGACTTCACGTGACACCTTTTTATTCACATTTCTCACTTCGTGTCACAGTGCCACACCACAAAACTTTTTCACTTTTCAGGCCAAAGACGCCTTTCACGCCTGTGACACCACAATTCACCCCAAAGCGTGTCCACGTCGAAAGTCGAACTTTCACCACACATCTAAACCTGACATCACTGAATAACATTTTTTCTAAGTCTAACTAACTTCGAAACACAACAACTACAAACACCGAGAAAATCATATCTTTCAATTATAACAGAAAATTTCAAACCTTACACAACAGAAGAAAGAAAGTCAGTTTCAAGTAAATCTCAAACCTAGAAAACCATCCCACATGTGTGACCACCCCAAAAATAGAATTTCCGTGAAAAAAAGGAAGTGGACGCCCTTTATGACGTCACTCCCCTTGGTCACTACTATCTTTGGACATGCCCTCTCTTCCCCCTCAAGGCAGATCTTCATGACCGCTATCTTTATATGCGCCATTTTTTTTAAACACATGTTTCATACTAATCATTTAGATTTCCTCGAGAATCTCACCAACAAGATATCACAACACAACATATATTAAACATTTTACATGTTAATTGATAACACCAATTAAAACAATTTGGTTAAGTCTTATATAGACTTTATAACGCGAAAGAGAAATCATTCTCTACATACCAGCATTGTGGACAAACGAAGGGATCATTTCACATATTCCCGCTTCAGAGAGTCAAAAACACCAATGTTTACCAATGGGGGATATGATCTACACACAACAGTTGTAACTTTTCTTAAAAAGAGACAATTTTTGTTCATTTTTACACTACTTAAAATTTATCCAATCATTATTAACCTCTAATTATATTTGAATTTTTGTATAAAATCTTGAATAATTATTTTTATTTTTACCTTTCAATTATATAATCAAATTTTATCTCCAACATTAAAAAAAAAAAACTTTAATCAAATTTACTTTTATTTTTCATTATATTATTTTAGTATTGCAAAACATCTAATTGTTTCAAAAAATATTTTTATTTTATTATTTATTATATCTTTTATATATTACATGTTTAATTTTGTCCACTTACAATTTTTGTACCCGCAATTATATTTCTATATTTTTATTCACTATTTAATGAATGAAAGGAAGAAAACTTCACTATATTTTATATTTGTTTAAATACCTTTATTATCTGACAATGTTTATCATCCACTATCGGGCATCTACAACAATCGTTTTCAACAATCATATTCTTTAACCAATTCCCTATATTTTTCATCACTATCTTTTCAGTCATTGCGTCACATCAACGTAGAAAAACGACAGCACTGCTTGACAATTTAATTTTTGATTTCGTAATTCAACAAACTCTTTAAAAACACAGTTTCCCAGATTTAAAAATCCCAACTTCTGGCCTGAACACGTTTCAAAAGTTTATTTCATTTCATCCGCAGAGCAAATCACCAACGCATACACAAAGCGTTAACTTTTTTCAACTTTCAATTTTTTTTCAGCTCTAGCGGACCACAATCAACCTTTGATATCATGTCAAGTCAGATCACCTACTGTCGCTACAATTCTACTTATCGCATAGCTCTATTTCACTCCTTTCCCAATCATATAAATAAACAAATTTTCTTCAGCAACTTTTAACCCAATAATCCTAAAATTGTGACAAAGCACTGTAACCCTTATATAGGATCGCAAGTGAAACATTGCCAAGGAAGACAGCTCAAGTCTATATCCTCGCTTCGCACCTGGATCTGAGTATTTGGTTTACATGTGCACTCCTAACAATAGCATATTCTTCAACTACTAACCCTTTCCAACGCCCGCCAATATTCTCTTAGAATGTGAATTTTTATGTCATCATTTTATTTTAATCATCTTTTTTTTTTAAATCAAACAAAAATGTCATTTTTATTTCACTTTTATATATCCAAACAAATCATCTTGTTATAGCCCTTTTTAGCCAGTTCAAATTAATTAAAAGAAATTTTAATTACTTACCTGTGTTAGAGAGGCTTTACCCGCTTAAACCCGGATAAACCCTTTCACTCCCGGGGCCCATCTATGGTAATTTAAACCAACAACCCCATATTGTATATAACTTATAATCAAATTTTAATGTTGTATAATAGAAATAAATGATTATACGTATTATTGACATGTATCTTTACATCATCATATGCAATGTAATTTGTACAAACTGAGGATAAATAAATAAAAATCTGTAATAGATTTAAGAGTTGAGCTAAGTAAGAGATGGAAGTCATAACGTCAAAATTGAGATAGATTTAGAATGCCCACAACAAGGTCTAAAAATGGACCAGACCACCCACACTGTTCACATGTGGTGGAATGCAGAGCCCCCTCTTACACCTGGTGACATGCAAAGCCCCCTTTCTCAGAAACGGCCCCCTTTCACATAAGCCCCCCCCCCGTCTTTAACCTATAAATACAATCACTTTACAGTCACTTGACAGTTAGTTCACCCTCAGCGCAAGCTCACGTCGGTTGTCACCAAGGTCCTCCTCATTCACCATGTAGACTTGTAAGGACTCTTCTATCTCCATCTTTCGCTCCTAGCTCAACTTTTATCTGTTTACGGAACTTTCTTAGTGCAACTGTGTCTTCGTTTTTTGTGTGGACATTCCCAAGCTTTCCACTCTGCCTCGACCACGACTGCCTGTATTTTGTGAGAACTTTTAAAGGTCTTCCAAGGTGCAGAGAGGTACTGGAAAACTCTACATCCTGACTGTTCCTCTTGGTCAACACAGTAATACAAGAGTCAAAAGGAACTCAACTCATTACAGTTAGTCGACAGGCTTCTTCTACAAGAGCTACCAAACCTTCCATTTATTACAGTGAGTCGACAGGATCTCTTATTACATATATATACATATCAAATTAGACATATCCTGACCACTAACACGGGCGCTTTTATATGGCAGAGCGCCATCTTTTAAAATAAAATCTTATATTCCTCCATTTTCCTTTAGATTGTGATATGTATAGGCTATAAACCAACAAAAATAAATTCAAAATAATAATTATCATCTTTATTCAGGAAATAAAATAGTAAAACTTATTTTCAAACTTATATTTTTATAAAGGTAATTTTTTATTATCATTATTTTGTTTCTTTTCGGTTTATTATTATTTTTTTTTGTAGTGAGCCTATTTCAATGCCTCCCCGAAAGATTCGTGTTCATTACTGTGGTGTATTTAGGTTGATTTAAAAGTAGAAATATATTTTAGGCTTTATTTATTTAAATGGCTTTTATTATATTACACCGCATTAAATGCAAGCTTAAGAATTACAAGTTAACAATCGAATTATGTGATGATAAATTATATGTTATGATATATACAATATATCGCAGAATAATAATCTGTGGATTTAATAATATTATTATATTAATATATTATATACAATATTATATTATATAATTAAAATATAAATATACGACAGTTCCCCTTCCGTCCTTAGAAATGGAATCTGTCAGGCGGCATCCTCTCCCTTAGAGGATATCGCCGACTCGGTCTCGGAGTCTCCTGTTCTGCTGCTGCTGAGATCCCCGGAGTGGGCTGGCACAGTGGGGCGTCTTCTCTACTGGAGGATGTAGCAGTCTTGTCTGAGGGAATGTCTTAATGAATTCTTTGGACATTTTGGGGCGTCGGGAGTAACACCTCTGGATCAGGACAAGACAATGTCCAGTTTTTTTCTTATTTGCCCAGCATGTCGTCTCCATACTCTCTTATCCCTTAGCAGAATCCTTTAAAAGCATTTTCCCAGCTTTTCCGTGATTTTTCCCTCGATCCATCTATTTGGACCAAAATTATCTCTAAATAAAACATCTTCATTTACCTCGAATTCCGGAAATGTTTTGTTTCCTAATTTGGATTTGCTTTCAAAATTTGGTCTCAAAAGATTCCATCTACCTTTTGGCATTCTTTTCAGAAATTACACGGCCGGCGCTTCTTTCGTGCTCGACTGCGGCACTGATCGGTAGGTGAATAGGAAGTTGGCCAAGCTCTTATTTAATCCTTCATTCTTCATACTTCTAAGAGATCTTTTTAAAGTTGTACGAAACGTTCGGCCAAACCATTGGTAGCTGGGTAAAATGGTGCGGATTTTAGGTGCTGTATTCCATTTGATTTGAAAAAAAAAATTCATTTCATTCGAAACAAATTGTGGGCCATTATCAGTTACAACTTGTTCTGGGATCCCATAACGTGAGAAAATCTCTCTTAGAACTTTGATGGTATTTTGAGTTGTTGTGGAATTCATCGCTATAACGTCCGGCCATTCATGAATGGTCCTGCGAAATCCTTATGAATTCGGTACCAGGGCGTAGGAGCAGATTCTCATCTGTGGACACTTTCTGATTTTGGTCGGTGTTTATTCATCTCACATTCTTTGCAGCTTCTTGCAATTTATTCAATTTCACGGTCCATCCCTGGCCACCAGATGAAATATCGAGCCAGTGATTTCATTTTTACTACCCCATATGTCCCAGATGTAATTATTTTTTCATATTTGCTCTAAATTTCCTTGGAATGATTACACGCGTTCCCAAAAGCAATATTCCTTGCTCCACTGTAATTTCCTCTTTTCTAAGATAGAAGGGAAGCAATTCAGCATTAGATGGTTTTTCCATCCACCCGTACAGCGTGTTATGGTGAACAATTTTTAAAATAGGGTCTTTACAAGATTCTCGTCTGATATCCTTGATGTTAGAAGCAACTCTTCACACTGTTGAATCATGTGAACGGAATTTAATTCATCATATTCCTCCAATTCTTCATAATTCTCAAGCGGGAGTCTTGAAAGACCATCGGTGTTACCATGATCTCCAGACTTCTTGCACTCAATTCTGAAATTGTATGAAGACAAGATCAGAGACCATCGCTGCAATCGTGCAGACATATTTGCTGGAATTTCACGTTTAGGACTGAGGATGTATTTTAGTGGCTTATTATCTGTTACCAATGTAAATTCTCTTCCAAATAGATAATTATTTATTTTTTTAAAGCCCAAATTATACTCAAGCATTCCATATCAACTTGAGAATACTTGTTCTCAGCTGGTGATAAGGTCCTGGAGATGAAATAAATAGGTCGCTCATTTCCCTCGTTATCAACATGCGATAGCACAGCGCCAAGTCCATAGCTGCTCGAGTCACACGACAAACGAAGGGGCAATTCAGGATCATAAGCCATTAAAATCTGATCAGAAGAGACGATATGTTTCACTAGTTTGAAAGCTTTTCGGCAACTCGGTGACCAATTCCAATTAGTTCCCTTCTTTAGAAGATCATATAAGTGTGACATGATCTCCGCAGCATTCCGAATAAATCTATGATAGTAGGTAACAAAACCTATGAATGCTCGTAGCTGTGTTACATTGAGAGGTTCTGGAGCATTATTAATGGCTCTTATTTTGTTATCTGCCGTGTGTAGTCCATTTCGATCGATGACGTGACCACAGTATTCAAGACGCTCTTGAAATAATTTGCATTTTTCTTTATTTGCCTTCAGTCCGTATTCATTTAACCTATTTAAAACAGTCTCTAAATTATTAAAATGATCAGTTTCTGTTTCGCCTGTTATCAGGATATCGTCCAAGTAGACCAGATAAGCCGGATGGCTGGGGCTGAAGCGATTCCGAAAGGAAGTCTGTTCATCTTATAAAGTCCTTTATGTGTATTAATCACAGCTATTTCTCTTGAAGCTTCATACAGTTCCAGCTGTAAATAGGCCTGCGATAAATCGATTTTACTAAAATTTACTCCTTTCCCAAGGATAACGAATATATCTTCTATTATTGGCAAGGGATATTGATCCACTTTCAAAACGGGATTGAAAGTTGTTTTGAAATCGCCACAAATTCGCACTTTGCCATTTTTCTTCATTATCGGCACAATTGGAGTCGCCCAATCACTTCTTTCTATCTTAGTAATCACCCCGTTGACCTCTAATTCATCCAGTTCTTCCTCAATGGCCTGTCTCATAACGAATGGAACGTTTCTTGATTTAAAGAATTTCGGATGAGCCTCCTTCTCAAGAACCAAATGGGCCTGGTGGCTTTTTACAACTCCAATATTTGAAATATCAAAAACATTCGAGAATTTATTCAGAAGTGATACGCAGGTAATTTCTTGAACCGAATTCACATCAGGAAATTTCAGCAGTTGTGCGGGTAGATTTTTGATCCAACTAGTGCCCAGTAACAATGGTCTGTTGGCTTCGGTTATTATAAGGGGAAGTTCCATATCTGCCTCCTTAACAAATTCTTCTATTTTGCCTATCATATTTATTTTTGTATTCGAGAATGATCGGAGATTCAAACTAACAGGAGTCAATTTTCTTTTCCAAAGCTTCTTGTAAATATTTATTGGCATTAGAGTATAATAACTCCCTATATCAAATTCGAACATTATATACTTGTTATCTACATTTAATTCAATACGATATTTCCCATTATCATTTGACTGTTTTATATATATATTATCTTTCTCGCTGGAATTTTGAATTATGTTAATATTATTAGATTTTTTTGATTTACGAGAATTTTCAAATTTGAAATTCTTTTCCTTCCTACATATGGGTTTGATGTGCCCAATTTTGCCGCAATTATGACATTTAGATTTTTTAAATGACACTGTTAGAGGTGATCATCTTCATATTAAATGTTAAATACTTTAATATATTTGTAAATTCTAATGTTTAAAAATTTGTATTTTTAAATTTAATTGTAAAAAAATTTTAAATTTATTTATTTAAATTATTGTGCCAGATTAATCTAATATGGATGATTTGCATATGTCTTGTAGGTTAAAAAAGGAAAATAATAATAGTTTTAGCTGAGAGGCTAGATTCTCTCAGGTTGGTTGTCTTCTGATTGTAGATATGTTGGTTTAATGTCTTAAGATTTTCTGCTTTAATTTAATTTAATTTCATTAATAAAATAAAAAAAAATATAATTTCATCACAAAAGTATATATATATATTTTTTTCTCTTTGAGGACTTCAAGAATAGAAAATATTACAAAGGTACCATCTCTATTCTCCATGCACCCAATAAAAGGTTATGGGCCTACTTGCAAGCTTTTAGCTGAATACTATAGCAATTGAAAAAAATAATTGGCTAAGCCTTTGGGGCCCTATCAAAAGTTTGAAAATGAATGATACAATTTTCACTTTCCCAAAGCTGAATGCTTTTAACTATAATATCTGGAAAGTGGATATGAAGGTCCTTCTAATTGATAGAGGAAGCTGGGATTTGATCATAGAAGATGAACATGATCTTCCAGCTGAGGCAACAGCCAAAGATATAAGAGAATTCAAATGGAAGAAGGATAGGGCTTTTACTACGATTTACCCAGGAGTAGAAAGAAAATACCAAACTTTGATTGCCAATGCTGCTGATGGAAAAGAAGCTTGAAATATATTAAAGCAGAATTTTGAACCAAATTCAAGGGCCAGACTGGCTGGTTTGATTGATGGATTTTATGAACTGTAATTTGCTTCTGATGAAGAAACTATTGGAATATTTATAAAAAGAGTCCAAGAGAAAAAACAACTGATTAAAGAAGCTGGATTCGATCTACCTGAAATACTTGTGTGTTTTCAATTGATAAGGAAGTTACCTCAAGATTATGATGGCATTGTCCAAGTTCTCTACAGACTAGAAGAAAAACACATTAATGTTGAAAACATTGAAGCCCACTTGATAAATGAATCTGGAAGAGTTCAACAAAAGAAAAAAAGATGATGGACTTGATATTGTGGCAAACGCTTATCAAACAAAAACTCCCAGGATGTACCAAGGAAATAAAAAGATTTTTTTTTTCTGCAAAAGCACAGTATAGCAGTGGAAGCATGCTGGAGCCAACAGTGCATCCAAGAACAGCAAGAACTCATGATATAAGGAATTGCTCCTTCTGTGGGAAAACTGACCATCTTTTAAAAGACTGTTTTCTTAGAAACAAAAACTCTCAATGGCAACACTACAGAAATAATCAGAACTACAAGGGAAAATATTCTGCATTTCACTCAGAAATTCTAAGCTTCCACCACATTTGTGAAAGAGCAAGTGATCCAACTAATGAATTGGGAGAATGGCTGATAGACAGCGCAGCTACATTTCATTTTTGCAAAGAAAAGGATTGGTTTGTGAACTACCAGGATATCCTCCCGATGGACGCTTTGATTGGAGATGTCGACTGCAAGTCAACAATCTTAGGTAAGGGAGATATCAACTTTGTTTTAAGAGACACAAATAACACCTTTGTAGAGGTAACTCTACTTAATGTTTTATATGCACCAAACATGATAATAAATCTAGTGGATCATGCATAGACATAGCAGGAAATAAGATTATATGGAAAAACGGTAAAATTACAATCTTTAAAAATAATGGGGAATATTTCTTCACAGCAAGACGAGTATCTAAATTATATATTGTAAATGGATACCCTAATAAAGCCAAAGCTCAAAATTATTCAGTTTCTTATAACTCAAATCTTAAAAATCTCCAAAAGAGATTTTGTCATATTAACTCAGAAATACTGAATTCTATGAGTAAAAAGAATACTGTCAAAGGATTAGAAAAAGTTAAGGGTAATCCAACCACATGTGATATATGTAAAGTAGCTAAGATCACCAGATCATCATTTAAATTTAGCTATACAATTCTGACTAGAAAACCTTTAGAAAAAGTGCATATGGATATCTGGGATCCTGCACCAGTGAGATCACTTGGTGGCAGTAGATATTTTCTTTCTATCATAGATGACTACTCTAGAAAGGTTAATGTTTATTTCCTAAAAGAAAAGTCAGAAGTTTTTAACTATTTTAAGCAATACTTGCATGAGTCTGAGAGAGCATTAAATGCCAAATTAAAATGTATTAGGACAGATAAAGGATTAGACTTCTGTAACAAAGAATTTGAAAAATTTCTAGTAAATTTGGGTATTAAAATAGAAATAACATCAACTTATAGTCCTGAACAAAATAGAATTGCTGAAAGGTTTAATCGAACTGCTATTGAAGGTGTTCGAACAATGCTTTTAGATAGTGGGTTACAACCCAGATTCTGGGCAGAAGCCCTAAATACCTTTATATATACTATAAATAGATGTGAACATGCTCTAACTAGAGGAGTAAGTCCAATGGAATTATGGTTAGGACATAAACCATCTGTAAGACATTTAAATATTTTTGCTCATTAGCTTATGTACATGTCCCTAAAATAAAAATAAATAAATTGCAACCTAAGGCCAATTCAGGCATAATGGTAGGTTATGCAACCAAAACAAAAGGTTATAGAATTTGGTTACCAGCAGATAGAAAAGTAATAGAAACCATTCATGTATATATTGATGAAGCTAAGAAAGGTGTAGATACTTTATTTGGTACTTCTTCTAGAGTACAATATGTTTTTTATCCACAGGATGATAACTACCCTTATGAAAATAATGATAGTGATAACCAAAATTTACATACACTTACCCCAATGGACATAACTAAATGGAAAAGACTAGAAGTACCTAGAAAGACAGGACCACGAGTATATGTATACTATTATCCACCTTCTAGTGATCAAAAATTAAGATCATTTAATGATGTACAAAAATATTGCGAAACACAAAAGCTTGAATTTAATTTTGAAATGTTTCCATTTAGACCACAAAAACAAGATATAAGCGAGGAAAATGAAGTTAAAATAGAAACAAACTGTTTAGAAGATGATTTGTACGAAAGTATTTTCCATGAGGAACTCTATAATGTAGAACTTCCTAAAAATTCAATGACGTACAACAATCACAGGAAAAAAGGAATTGGATTAAAGCATTGGAGGGTGAACTTAAGGTGATGAAAGATAGGAACGTATGGAAATTAGTAGATCCCCCACTTCAAGGTGTTAAAATATTAGGTAATAAATGGATATAAAGCGTAAAAAGGGATGATAAAAATAATATAAAAATATATTAAGCTAGGCTTGTGACACAAGGTTATAGACAGAAATATGGAATAGATTACACTGACATTTTTTCACCAGTTGTAAATATTTCAATAATTAGATTCCTGTTTATAATATTAGTATCTTTCCTAAGATCGAGGCATGTCCAGTTAGATGTTATATCAGCCTATCTTTATGGAAATTTGAAAGAAAAAATTCACATGCAACAACCTGATGGATTCAAAATGAAAGGTAGTGAAGATAAAGTTTGTTTATTAGAAAAGACTTATTTATGGGTTACATCAGAGTGGAAGAGAATGGAATAAAGAATTGGATTCAATTTTGAATTCAATAAGATTTGAGACCATTAAATGGTGCAATTGTGTATATAAAATGAATAATAGTGTTATCTTGATAGTATATGTTGATGATATCGTTTATTTGGAATAGAAACATCTGTAATTGGAAAAATATTCAAATAATTAAAGAAAAGTTAGATATAGAGGAATTAGGAAAGGTTAAATATCTGTTGGGAGTTAACTTTGAAACTAAAGACAAAGGCATATACTTACATCAAGAAACATATATAAACAGACTTATAACTAGTTTTACAGATCTACCTAAGACATTGGTAAATTTACCTTTTAAAACAGGGTGCTGGTTATCACCAAAAATTAAGGAAGATGAAATTATTGAGACTGAACTCATTAGAAAATACCCATATAGATCAATAATAGGTTGTTTATCTTTCCTTGCAGACAGAAGCCGACCAGATATTTCTTTCTCAGTAAACACAATGGCTCAATTCTGTAATGGATACACATATCAGCCTTGTAAAATCGTTGTGGACCTAATGAATTATGTCTTTAGGATAAAACATTATAAAATAAACCTAACAAATGTTAATAGAGGCATCTTAAATGCATATTCTGATGAAAACTGGGGAAGTCATTGGACCAATAGACACTCTACAAGTGGATACATACTATATCTAGATGATACCCCATTTACATGGAAATCGAGAAAACAAAAGTGTATTGCATTAAGTTCTATGGAATCCGAATTTATAGCCTTAACTGAAAGTGTAAAAGAAACAATATGGTATTTTAATATATTAAAATAAATAGACGTACTACCTAATGTGGGAAAACCTATTCAATTTTGTGACCATCAGTCACCTATATATTTCTGTAAGAATATTGTAGAAAATATGAAAACCAAGCATATTGATAGAAGACTACAATTCATTCGAAAACTTGAAGAAGAAGAATTCACTTTGAAATTTATTAATAGTAATTTAAACTTAGCAGACTTCCTAACTAAACCTTTATCTAAAGAAGAACTAAGTCGTTTCATAGAGAAACTGTTTTGGTGATGAACTAACTACAAATTAATTCAAGACTCATCTTCAGACAAGACTGGACCTGAAGCAGGAGGGAGTGTGAAGCCCACTACTTGTACAAGTCGACAAGGGACTCTGCATCATCTGTAAATTCCTTCACTGTGTTGTCCTGTTTATCTCATTCTATCTCATTATATTTTTGTATAAATAGAGCTATGATGTTGTAAATCATGAAAAATGATGATCATGGGGCCGATTGTTAGAGGTGATCATCTTTATATTAAATGTTAAATACTTTAATATTTGTAAATTCTACTGTTTAAAAATTTGCATTTTTATATTTAATTGTAAAAAAATGTGTTAATTTATATATGTAAATTATTGTGCCAGATTAACCTAATATGGATGATTTGCATATGTCTTGTAGGTTAAAAAAGGAAAATAATAATAGTTTTAGCTGAGAGGCTAGATGCTCTCAGGTTGGTTGTCTTCTGATTGTAGATATGTTGGTATAATGTCTTAAGATTTTCTGCTTTAATTTAATTTAATTTCATTAATAAAATAAAATAAAATAATTTAATCACAAAAGTATATTTATTTATTTTTTTCTCTTTGATGACTTCAAGAATAGAAAATATTACAAAGGTACCATCTCTATCCTCTATGCACCCAACAAACACTTATCTGATGAATGATTATTTTTGCCACAATGAAAACATTTTATTTTGAATTTATACTCATTTTGAATTTCATCAACAATTCCGTTCTCATTTTGCCTAATCATCTTTAAATCATTCTTTGCGGCTTCATAAGATAGAGCTATTTCATATATTCTATTTAGGCTTGCATCATATCCTTCCTGCAATAATATTTGTTGTGATTTATCAAATTTAACGCCAATTACAATTTTATCTCTAAGAATTTCGTTTAGTGTATTTCCAAATTTACATGCATCTGCTAAATTTCTCAATTCTGCCATATATTCGGCAATAGATTCATTTTCTTGCATTCTCTTAAAAAATTTAAATCTAGCAGGAATTATTTTTGCTCTATGTGCAAGATATTGCTGCACTTTAGCGATAATTTCATCAAAACATTTTGAAGATAGATCTTCTGGCGCAAATAAATATTCAGTTAATTTATACATTTTTGTGCATAATAACGTAAGAAGTATTGGGAAGTATTTATTTTCAGGAGTTTCATTCACTATAAATGCAGATTTAAGACATTTTATGAAAATATCGAAACTATCTTCTGAAAATTTTAGAAATGGAACTAAATTTGCGTTCGCCATTTTGAATAAAATTATATAGCCTTTTTAAAATTTAGTTAAACTTAATTTAATTTTTTTTTTTATATCCTCGTCGCCATCTGTGGTGTTTTAGGTTGATTTAAAAGTAGAAATATATTTTAGGCTTTATTTACAGAGGGTGTTCACACTTATAGGGGAAACAAGTTTTATTATAAAATATTAAAAATTAACACCATATTTGAAAATTTTCAAATGTTCTATTTGAAAGCCTTTTTGTTTATTTACAGAACGGCACCTGATTTTCCACAAGAGCAGACTACCATTCTTCCTTTACCACTTTCCAGAGCTAATCTTACCTATTTGGACATAATTAAAATATGCAAACAATATGATACCAACATTTCTAAAAAAGGTATTCATAATATTATTCACGACAAAAATATCAAGTTTTTATTCAAAGCACCTACGGAGAAATGTACAAAGGATTATCACCCTATATCTGTGAGAACTCCTGCAACTGTCAAAAAGGTGAAAAAATATATTACAAAAGAAAATCCTATGCCACCAAGAGATATAGCCAAATTAATAGGAACATCAGTGTCAACAATAAATAAAATAATAATAAAGATTTAGGCCTAAAAGCTACAAAAAAAATGCGGATCACAAATTGTTTCAGAGCCATATTCGTCAGCGACACACTATCAGCATATATTTTTATGAAAATTTCGTGGCTTCTGATAGATGGAAATTTATTGCTACATATGACGAAGCATGGGTATATTTAACCGATTGCGACAGAAAAAGAGCTATATACTATCAAAAAAGGGTGGAAAAATCTAGGCCAATTTGGTTGAAGGAATGTGCCGAAAGTTACCCCAAAGGATTTATGGTGGCATGCGGTATATCATATGAAGGAAAATTAAAAATAAGAAAAGTTAAAATAAATGCCAAAATAAACTCGGAGTACTATCAAAACAACATTTTAGAACCTATATTTTTAAATGATATTCCCTCTATCTATGGAAAAAGAGCAACAAAGTCTGGTTTCATCATGATAACGCCACAAGTCATACCTCATCTTCAACCCAAGCTTATTTGGAAGATATAAGGCAAAGAACAGGAATCAACACTATTCCAAAGAACGGAACCCCTGTAAAATCTCCTGATTTAGAACCGATGGATTTTTGCATTTTTAGATGCCTTAAAAGAGCACTTGAAAAGAGACACCCTAGGACAATTGAAGGTCTCTGGAAAGTGGTAATGGAAAAATGGGATCCTTTGAGTATGACCATGATCAGAAAGTGTCTGCTATCGTGGAAAATCAGGTGCCGTTCTGTAAATAAACAAAAGGGCTTTCAAATAGAACATTTGAAAAATTTCAAATATGGTGTTAATATTTAATATTTTATAATAAAAATTGTTTCCTATAAGTGTGAACACCCTCTGTATTTAAATGGCTTTTATTATATTACACCGCATTAGATGCAAGCTTAAGAATTACAAGTTAACAATCGAATTATGTGATGATAAATTATATGTTATGATATATACAATATATCGCAGTATAATAATCTGTGGATTTAATATTATTATCATATTAATTTATTATATACAATAATATATTATATAATTAAAATATAAATAAACGACAATTACGAACATATGTTAGAGTTTAAAGAGGATTGAAAGATTGCTAATTGCTCTACATTAGTTTCGAAATGAGCCGGAATTCAGTCAAGTTGGCAAAAGGGGTCAACAATGGAATAATGCAACGTCAGATGGCAGCGGTCGACTAAGGCACACAACAGAACTATAGAACCGAGTGATTTTCAGAACGGCTGTCGCAGCACCGGATTCCACATTATCTAATATACAACGTGAGACCAGAACACAAGTTTTAAAAATGGCAATCAACATACGACTGAAATATCGGAATCTAAGAGCTCACCGATCGTTACGATGACTAACTCTCACACCCGTACACAAATAAGTCCGACTACAGTGGTGTCTAGAGCGATTAACTTGGAACTCGCTGACTGGAACTAGTCTTTGGTGACGAGTCCCGTTTCTTACTGTGTCCTGACGACCGTCGGAAACGTGTCTGGAGTAGTCAAGGGCAGCGTGTGGATTCTGGCCTTACTTTTACTGTTAGTCATTCTTGGCACCCTGACATCACAAAGGTAGGTAGTTGACATTCTATGGCATGTTTTGTTGCCGTTCCACTTACATCACCCTTTGAACTTAATTATGCCCCGCCACAAACTGCACGTGTACTATGGATTGTCTTCAATCTTGCCGAACTATTTCGTTGGAAGCAAGATCGTCTGAATTCTCACCCATAGATAATATCTGGGACGTGATGGAAAGGCAATTGCAATCATCCTGGAATTTTGACTATTTAGCCCTACAGTTGGAGAAAATTTGGCGGATAACTCGCAGCATACCACAAGGAATCTTTATCAGTCCATGCCACGCCGTCTGGCATCCTGCATTAAGGCCAATTAAAGAAAATGACATTGATTTTCTCAATTTGTGACGATCAAACTCTTGAATAAAATGAGTAATTGATCTTATATTTTAATCGCTTTTATATAGATCCTATACATGTGTATGTGTTCTTCACATACACCAATATTTTTACAAATAGGATAACTCTTTCTCGGTGCGTCGATTTTTTTTGTTATAGAAGGTATGTAAATTAGTCCATTTCTTACCACATTTTTTATGGTATGCCAGTTACTATTTCCACTACAGAAACAGTTCGCCTATTTTATTTGTTGACAAAATATATATTGTTGCGTTGTTGGTTGACAAAGAATAACTTCCGTGGGTACAGAGGATCCTTAGATCTTCATTTAAGCCTAATAAATAAAATAATTTACAGAAGAATGTACAATAAAAGAACAGCAACAAAGGAAACAGCAGATTCAAACTCACTAACTGCAGCACAGTGAAGGGAATCAGAAGCAGAGCATGAGACAGAATTTGGTAGAACCTTCTAGAATCTTCCCCGAAGTACACCGGCGTCGGCAGTAAAGCAGCTTGGTTGGAGTACACCACGTAGCTTCGTTCTTCTACTACTTGGCATGAGTTCCTCATCCCTATATATCCCAGAGTAGATCTTTTCAGAACGTCATCGTTGGTCAGCCAATCAGAAAGCTGCTAGCGCTAAGCCTTGCGCAATCGCTTTAGATTGGCCAAACAGTTATTCTCCGATTTTTCTTCATTATTCTTGAACGTTCTGAAACATTCTATTCTGATATGTGCTTTTTTTCTACGTAACAATATGAATTATATCTAAGCCTATTCCATACCATAACGACCCCCTAAAAGTCGAAAATTCTGTACACTTACAATTTGCATTGTTAGCAGGATTGAAACAGTTTAAAAAATCAGACTTCTAAGTGGTTTAAAAGTATTTATACATAAAAGAATCAGAAATAGAACATTAAGCAGTTCTATAAAAGGTTCTAAAACGAAAGCCACTTCTAAACATTATTAGTTTTACACATTTGCATATATATGTAGTAATATATTTCCATATATACTACAAGGGTCACTTTAAAAGTTTTTGCAATAAATATTGAAAAATTAAAATATTAAAAATAAATTATACCTTAAAATCTACATGCATTTTTTACCTACCATGAACTTTTCATAATATTTAAACAACAATGACTAATAGAGAGCATGACTGTTAACAGTGGCAGCGGTAATTTATAAGCATTGCATCAGAGACAATGGAGTTGACTACAAAACGTTTACGCGTCATGATCTTTTATAATTATAAAAGTAATTCAATTTCCAAATACTCCCATAAAAGATTCATGAAAAATTTAGGAGATAAAGCTCATTCTATACAAAATGCTTTCCAGCAGTATTTTAAAAAATCAATCAAAGGAGATTAAGAGCTCAACTTAGAGGAATCCTACTTCACCATGACAATGCAAGACCGCACACCTCAGCCCAAACATTAGACTTTGAAGCCAACTCTTGTGTCCAATCAGTCACTCATCCATCATATTCACCAGACCTAGCACCTTGTGACTTTTTTATTTCCAAAAGTTAAGTATTGTTGAAAGGTAAAAGGTTTGGCACTGATAATGAAGCACTGCGGGCCTTTATCAATGCCGTAAATTCCATCCCCGAAGATGACTAAGGTAAGTGCTTCGATAATTGGTTTTCACGAATGAAATCTCACATAGGTGCTAAAAAATGCATGTCGATTTTAATGGTATAATATATTTTCCAATATTTCAAATATTTAATATTCATTGCAATAAATTTGTAGTGAACCTTGTTTATTTTCATATGTAACATAACAATAGTGTAAGACCCCCAAAATATAGATACGTTTCAACTCGCCATCATGTAATAAAACAGGATAATAAAGATTGATTGAGAGTCCGCCGCGCCAAGAGAGGACAAAGGGTCTCCCATTATAGAGTCATTAGGTTATTCAACACCCCTCCCTCCCCCTCCGACCGACAAACAGTCCGAAAACAACAGTTCGGCTTTCGCTCTCGTGAAGATCACACCCTAGAAGCTAATGGCTGAACTCTCCCTTTCCTCATTTATGTTTCTAGCATTTCCTGTTGACACGGGTGCAAGCTTAAACATGGTTCCCAATAATATATATCAATATCTTATTATAAAAATTTAAATATTCGAATATAACCCCATTTTACCTCTATAAATTCCATAGCAGGTCAAACCTTGACTTCAGGTCGATTTTACGCTCCCATAACTTTAGAACAAGTAGCCACGAAAGAGAAATTCCATATATTGGATGCTCCTTGTACTACCATTCACCATGCCCCATATACAACTCAGAGCCTTATCCAATGTTATGTTGGTCAAGCAAAACAGGAAAATTCTTTCCACCACAATGTCTTATCATTGTCAACACCAGCTTTGCATCTTGATACCTCACACAACCATTAATACACATTTCCATTCATTTTCAAGCATGCATTGTAACCATACAACAACTCCAGAAAAAATCCCAGACAAACGTACATTTACGGATCAAAGTCCGCACTTTCTACCACAATTTTCACACTCCTACAACGGTACAAAACGGTATAACAGTTTAGTCCCAAGCTTCAATATATATATCCCCTCTGTAAAATAAATCCTATACTCTCTGGTAAAATAATAGCCTTGCGTCCATATCGATTTCCGATTTGCAATCAGCAATAAATACGTTTACAGGTCCAACAAATGCTGGATAACCACATAATCGAGCCTTCGTTTTCACCCTACTCTAGTCCAGTCACCCTTGTCACCAAACGGGAGAACCCCAAAAGGTTTTGTATTGACTGTAGAAAGGTAAACGAAATCATTTCTCTCAGCCCCGATATTCATCCTCTCCCACTAATAGGAAACATATTGGATAGGCTCACCGACGCCAAATACTTCGCAACACTCGACGTGTCATCCGCGTTCTGGTAGGTACCTATACAAACCTATTCCAGATCCCTACTAGCCTTCGACATTCTCGAAAAGTTGTGTCAGTTCAAAGGACTCCTTTTTGGCCTTCGGACGGCCCCTTATGTCTACGAAATTACATCAAATAGGTCCTTCTAAGTCATGGACTTGATATTTTTTATTTTTGATTCATTATTTCGATGACTTTATAATCTACTTCAAAGCATTGGAGTAATACCAAACATATCTGCGCAAAAATTCGCGTTTGTGAGACTTAGAGGTTACAGTTCAAATTCGCGAAATATGAATTTTTTGAAGCAAAAAATAGAATTATTGTGTTATATTCGATCACTAACCATCACACCCCTCACAAGCGACACAGACATATTACACGCCTAACAACCCCACCACAATCGCAAAATCCTTCAAACGCCATTGGGGCGAAAGTTTATCCCGGACCATATCCGATTGAGGACTTCATTTAATAACCTTCTCAAAAAGGATTTGACGTGGTTCTGGGATGAGGCTTACCAAAAGAAGTTCGACGCTCTGAAGCACTGTCTCACAACACATACCATATTACACCTTTACTAGGAACGTCTGCCATGCCGAGTGTACTGCGATGCATCGACGCTAGGTATAGCAGGAATTTTCAAACAGGTCCATTCTGACGAGAAATTTTATCTCGTCTAAAACTTCATCTGCGCCTTTCGTTCACACGAACGGAACTACTCCATCTCTGAATTAGAGATCCTTGCAATCGTTGAGAACGTGAACAAATTCCGGGTGTACTTGATGGCAATAAGATTCACAAGAATGGAATCGGTGAAAGGGTAGTCTAAACCGTTGATTTTCGACCGCTATGACCCGAGATAGAATCCTGCATTAGGCACTTTTTTTCCAATTAATAAAATGCTCCAATGGCCTCCGATTCTTGCAAAAGTCTAACCCCACCAGTGAGTACAAGTAACCAAACGGGGCTCTGGCACATTTGTAAGTGCAAAGTCGAACTGCGTTTCGCATGTGTAGACATGTGGTACACTTACAGTAAAATCAGTAGTAACTACCCACCATGATTATAATGGCCTGTACCACGTGTACTAGGGATGATAAATTAAAAAAAATAATTCACAATATTTTCTGACCATCACCCACAACAGTGGCTGAAAACCCGCCAGGAAGATTATTCAGATAGAGTTTGCGTCTGTTTCTCTACCACTGTTAAGTCCGTTACATAAAGGGAGCACAACAGCATGAAGCGGACCTCCTATCTCGCAACCCGTTATTTGGTTTTTAGACCCCCCATTTATGAAGATTCATCTGCTCGACCCACCTGAAAAATCTGAAATGATCATTGTTCGCAACGCACTTCACACTATCAACTGCAGGGGATTAACCAGAATACTCATTCCAAACACACTTACAAACATACTCCTCCACACACTACACACACAATACAATAAGCCAGGCATATCTCAAATAACCCAACTCATCTCCGTTCAGTAATATTGGAAAGGGATGTCAAAAGACCTCGCACATGCAGTGAAAATATGTTCGGTTTGTCAGCTGTTTAAACCTCCCATAGGTTCCAATTTAGGGGAGCTAGAACAAATGCCTGTGGCAACGCAACCATTTTACTCAGTCTCTCTCGATACTACCGCGGGATTAGCCAAATACGGCAACTCTAAGACCTACTTAAACGTAGCCGTAGACCATCCCACAATATATGCGTGGACAGTAGCGTCTTAGTCAACCAGCATTCGAACCTACCAACAGGTCATTAAACTGGTATTGCAGGATGGTACTTCGAAACGCCTTCTCACGGAAAGAGTCCCTGTATTTACCTCTCCCTAATTCGAGAAATTCACCCGAAACATTCACCCGATTTCAACAACAAGTAACAACCCACAGGCTAACAGTTTATGTGAGCGCCTAAAAGCCATCCTAACTGGCAAGCAAAGGCTACACCTTTCGGAGAATCCTTAGGTCACATAGACCAAACTGGTTACACGCGTCACGGCCATCAATACGCCGCACACATTTACTAGGTTCCTTCCAAGGTATTTAATATTTGGAACACTACCCACCGAACTCAAAGAACACATCAAACTGCCCTGACCTCTATACCGAACGACAAATTGCACATAAAGACAATCAAGATAGACACTTACCGGATACAAATATTTTGACAGACGTCTCAAAACTACACACTTAAGCCAGGCACGTTCTATTTAAGACCCACTACTACCCAAATACAGGCAAATTAGCTTCGCATTTCACAAGACCATATGAAATCCTGGAGATAATTTTTTACAATGTATTAAAAATGAAAATACCTAACAGACTGTTCAACTGATAGGTCGACACCATCCACGTCAACAAATTACAATATTAGAACGAAAATGTACGATTTATAGCCGCACCAACAATGTATACTACTCACCGTCCACATAACACCCACGATTCAAATACATTCAGATATTTAACTCCAGAACTATTCTAAATTGGTGAAAAACTCTCGACTATAAACAATGAATCTTTCAGACATCTCTCAACGAATATATAATAGTCAAGCGCTTTGCAAAAATACCAACTACCATATCAAAGTGCCACAGTACAAACAAATAAATCCACTTCACCGCATCCCTCTCTCACAGCACCACCCCTCAAAATATATATTCTTTAACACGATAACTAATCTTTTAATCAAATTCCAAACACCAGTACGAACCTCCGATTACAACCAGTCCTATATAATATTAAAACCTTCAGACTATTCCGTTTGATCTTCCTCATTACCCTTTTAACACTACTCAACCCAGCTTTAACCGTTATCATTTTATTGTAATTCGGTGCCTTCCTTTTACTACAATCCCACCTATACCAACTCCAAGAAGCTCTCTTCTTGTTAGTTATTTCATTGTTAGAGAGAGATACTAATTATATAATTCTACAGATTTCTGGAGATGAGTTTCTTTTCATTTTTATTATTTAACTAGCCGAATTACCCGTGCAACGTACGGGTTTTACCCAATTAAATATTTTTATTCAAATGCTATTCGTTACAATTATAAATTGGCGCCGTGGATGTCACTCATGTGAAACGTCCCGTTCCAAACGTTGTGACTTTTTTAAAATAAAAAAAATTAAAATGTAAATTTTTACAACGATATTTGAAAATTCTATTATTTTGATTTTCAAATACTACAAATTCTAATACTATTCGTTGCAATTATAAATTGGCGCCGTGGATGTCACTCTTGCGAAACGTCCCGCTCCAAACTTTGTGTCAGAGAAGCGATATTTTTATAGAGAGATGATCTGTCTTTGTGTCTTCTGCTCGAATGAATGTTTTTTTTTCTGCTAGAACTTTGTTCCTGCAAACTAAAAATGAACTGGCTTCACCCGTGGTCTCTGCTTTTTGGAATTTTTCCCAATATAATTTTGCATCTGATAATCAAACCTGATACAGCAATATTATCATCATCATTTTCTTATTAAAATTCAACTATTTTTTGTTACTTTAAAAAATCAATAAGCTTGAGGGATGAGTATCTTTAGCAAATATATTTATTTCAAGCTTTCGGGCTCAACCGCCCTTCGACAGGAAAATTACGCTACTGACGTTTTCGGATATAATACATATATATACACACGAAGAAGCCGAAAATATACTACAGTTATGCAGAAAGCTGATATACATAGTGAATAAAACACTAAAACGGAAATTTAAGTATACATATATAGAGAATTTGAATGTCTACAATATGAACTGATATGGAATAAGACAAAGAATATGGCATATTTTGGAAACACAGGACATAATAACTATTGAATTTGCGGTCTCAAAGTTCATGGTACAGTGGGGGGTTTGGTGGCTGCAGGGAATAATACATTATAAATTTCCGGTAAAACAATTTTTCTATTAAGGCTGTGGAATTTGCTTGACATGAGGGATTCGATGACTAGTCTTTGATGTTTGCTGGAGATGTTGGAATAATGAATTTTGGGTGATGCAATGTTGAAGGAATGGCCAGTTTCGTTGATATGCTGAACTATTAAGGATCTATGGTCTGGGTTATCAATATTTCTTTTGTGTTCATGAATTCTGATATTGACCTGTCTTCCAGTTTCACCCACGTAGTTTCTTGAAAATTTGAACATTCTATTGAGTAAATAACGTTACGTGCCGTACTGTGAGGTTCATTATAATTGAGTTTCATTATCTGGTTTCGGAGAAGGGATCCTGAGGTAGGTGCGCAGGTGAAGTAGGTTTTAATTCCGAATTTTAACAAGAATCTGGCAATGGTGGATACTAAAGGTGAATATGGCATACTGCAAATTGATCTGTATACTAGAGGCTGTATCTTTTTGGATGAGTCGTAAAAGTGTCGTAATATAAAGGACATTGGGTATGCACAGTTTTTGAGGTTAGCTAATATGTTTTGTTTTTCTAGGGTCTTGTACTTCTGGAGGAAACAGTGGGTATGTATTCGTTTTAAAAGTGCAATGACTGTATTGATCTTGTGACTGATTGGGCAGAAGGACGAGTATTGAACGTAATTAGGGCGGAAAGATGCTGGTCACGGATAATTTTTATGTCAAGAAATGGAAGGATATTATTGTTCTCTCTTTCAACGGTGAAGTGGAGATCAGGGTGATAATTGTTTAGACTGTGGAGGATGTTTTCGGTTTGGGTGGTGGTGCAGATGCAAAAAATATCATCGATATACCTGCGCCAAAAGAATATGTCCCGGGGGAACTTGGCGGTGATCCATCGGTCTATTGCGCGCATTGAGATCTCTGCTATTGTAGTAGAGAGAGGGCTTCCCAAAATCATAGACGACGAACTTAAAGAATTCCTATCTAATCTGTCCAGCCCACACACTGAACCTTATATTTTCGGCCTCCCAAAAACACACAAACCAGGAACTCTCTTGCGTCCTATAGTGGCCTTTTTCTCTTTTCCAACAGCCCCCCTTTCCTGATTTTTAGCCAATTTTCTAAAACCGTTCGTCCGATTGCAAAATGCTCCATTCCCCATATTCAACGCTCAAACCTTTGTGGGAGAAGTCCTAAAATTCAAACCTGAATCTGACCGCAACGTGGTGTCTTTTGACGAACAATCCTTATACCCCAGCCCTCCACATGTTCTGATCATTAGGGATACAGAAGAACTACTGCAAGAACATCATATTGATACAGATATTATCCAAAAAATCACACAACCTATTTCCTTATGTCTGAATAACTGCATATTTTCATATAACTCCAAATCATACAGGCAGGCAAAAGGGTCCCAATGGGAAGCCCTCTATCTACTACAATAGCAGAGATCTCAATGCGCGCAATAGACCGATGGATCACCGCCAAGTTCTCCCGGGACATTTTCTTTTGGCGCACGCATATCGATGATATTTTTTGCATCTGCACCACCACCCAAACCGAAAACATCCTCCACAGTCTAAACAAGTATTACCCTGATCTCCACTTCACCGTTGAAAAAGAGAACAATAATATCCTTCCGTTTCTTGACATAAAAATTATCCGTGACCAGCATGAATTCCACACCACCGTTTATTATAAACCATATTTTCGCCCTAATTACGTTCAATACTCGTCCTTCTGCCCAATCAGTCACAAGATCAATACAGTCATTGCACTTTCAAAACGAATACATACCCACTGCTCCCTCCAGAAGTACAAGATCCTTGGAACACAAAACATAATAGCTAACCTCAAAAACTGTGCATACCCAATGACCTTTATATTACACTTTTACGACTCATCCAAAAAGATACAGCCTCCAGTATACAGATCAATTTGCAGTATGCCATATTCACCTTTAGCATCCACCATTGCCAGATTCTTGTTAAAATTCGGAATTAAAACCTACTTCACCTGCGCATCTACCTCAGGATCCCTTCTCCGAAACCAGATAATGAAACTCAATTATAATGAACCTCACAGTACGGCACATAACGTTATTTACTCAATAGATTGTTCAAATTGCCCAAGAATCTACGTGGGTGAAACTGGAAGACAGGTCAATATCAGAATTCATGACCACAAAAGAAATATTGATAACCGAGACCATAGATCCTTAATAGTTCAGCATATCAACGAAACTGGCCATTCCTTCAACATTGCATCACCCAAAATTCATTATTCCAATATCTCCAGCAAACATCAAAGACTAGTCATCGAATTCCTCCTGTCAAGCAAATTCCACAGTCTTAATAGAAAAATAGATTTACCGGAAATTTACAATGTATTATTCCCTGCAGCCACCAAACCCCCCACCGTACCATGAACTCTGAGACCGCAAATTAAATAGTTATTCTGTCCCGTGTTTCCATAATATGCCATATTCTTTGTCTTATTCCATATCAGTTCATATTGTAGACATTCAAATTCTCTATATATGTATACTTAAATTTCCGTTTTATTGTTTTATTCACTATGTAAATCAGCGTTTTGCATAACTGTAGTATATTTTCGGCTTCTTTGTGTGTATATATATGGATTAGATCCGAAAACGTCAGTAGCGTAATTTTTCTGTCGAAGGGCGGTTGAGCCCGAAAGCTTTAAATTATTTTTTTTTGCTAAAGGTACTCATCCCTCAAGCTTATTGATTTTTTAACATTCTATTAAGGGATTATCCTATTAATAATAACAACTATTTTTTTGCCCAGGACCTTTCAATTTAAATTTTTCTTGGCTAGAAATCCGATAAATAATTTTTCCAGATTTTTCTCTCCGTCTTGTTAAAACACGTTTTACATATACATTAGGTCAGTTGATATTACCTCCCATCTTCACCGCTAGAGGCGCTGCCCTCCAATCGAAAGGGCAAATTTGCAACGCAATTTGCAAATAACTTGAAGAATATTCGGTATAGAGACCTGAAATATTCACTATAAGTTTTTTCCAGATTCTACTCTATATACTGTTAAAATTTCAGTCAGATTAGTTACGTATTGTGGACGTGTATAGCCGACATAGGAATAAACACACAAAAATACATACACTGACTTTTATATATATATAGGGATTCTTAAGCTTTCGGGAATTTCCACCCTTTTACACAAAAATCAAAATGAACAATAATGAAACGCCATTAAATACTAACTAAATTTATATATAAACACGCATATATATGCATATATTTTATCTATATTTTGTATAATACTTGATGTGTTAAATTATATTATTCAGTTAATTTATATTGGCATATTAACTTTTATTTAATTTTCTTAGCTATTATATAAATATATAATTTTGTAGCTAAAGGTTGATTTATTATTTTTTATTATTTTATATATTATTTTATATTTATAAAATTATAATGTAATTTCTGTGCTACTAAATATTATTGGGATGCATTATGTCATAAATTCCTGACAGGTTTATTTTTCAAATGTTCGTGCTTCAAATACTTACTTTTTGTATTTATTGCTTAAATATATATCCTTCCTTATATCTATAAAAATGAAATCCAAAATCGATGTTTTTTATCGCGTTGCGCAAAATCTACAGAATTAATCATTATGAAATTTCGCATGTAGGTAGATGAAGATTTTGTTTAACATATAGGCTATTCATAAACTAAAATGGTTAATGTGCTTTTTTTTAGAAATGTAAAACCAAAAAGCGTTAGTTCCAGCCTTTTACCGCTTGGCGCAGCACTGGTCGCGACGATAAATGAATTTGATTGGTTAATAATTTTACACGTAGTTTGTTTACACGATGAGTGTTAGTTTGTTTACACGATGAATGTTTTCAAAAGGTAAGATTATCCAATTGCCGTGAAACTTTAGGAAGTTATTTACTATACTACTGGGAAGGTTTCTGGTTTGAATTTGATTGAAATATATTCGTTGCATTTTTTTTTTTTTTTTGCAAATTTTCTAATTTCACTCAGAAGCAGCGCCTCTCGCGGCTTCTGATGAAATTACATTTATAAATTGTAAAAATGCTAAAATGTGTTCCAAGTATAATAAATATTTTATTTAATTTGAGGATTTAATATTATAATATTCTAATGACGTTATAAAAAACTTGGCATTTCAATATTAATATATATTTAAAGAAAATATATTATTTAAAATTTAATGAATTTTTCAAAAAAAGTATGTGTTTTAAAAATATATTTACACGCATATATCTATACGTTTATAAATCTATATATAGGTGGATTGGATGTTTTCTAGAATCGTTTTAACAAATGTTCGTTAGGCAAACTTTTACTCGGGTAAAAACCCGACGAAGCCGGGTACATTCGCTAAATACAGTTATTTACAAATGTTCGTTTGTGGCAAGATACTATTCTTTCCACTTCAAATTACCGAGGACCAATTAATATTGATTTTATTCAACTTATCGAGTATTTTTCTAGGGACCGGGAAAAAAATTCAAATTATCGTGAGTATAAACAAGTATACAATGTTTCAGTACAGATGTAGCAGTGTGTGGTGGGGCTTGATGGATAATCCAATATTAGGAACTCCACATTTCACTTCTTTTCAGACGAATTGATTCACGTACACGTCTCATAATGTTTAAATAAGACTCCTTATTGATTGTTTGACCTTCCTCTAGATATTCTAATGCACAATTCTCTTTATGTCAAAGAACGTGACCAATAAGACTGTTTTTGAATTGCAAAGTCGGGATTTCTTCGTTCTTGGTTCATCTTTTCCTTTCCACTACACGGATTGGCGTTTTGTTTCCGGCTCATACCCGTACACCAATGTCTCGTCTCCAGTTATTACTTTTTCCTTCCAATTAGGGTTTTCTTCCACCTTTTCAAGCATTCTTTTTTGGCAACTTCAACGCGATTCTCCTTTTGTAGGATTGTGAGCATTTTAGGGACAAATTTTGAAGGTGTCTTCTTTAACTGCAAGTCTTCTTTAATTATCGATCCAACTAATGATTTTGATATCCCTGATTCTTCCTCAATGTCCCGTAACCCTATTCGTGGATTTTCTTTTATCAATTTTGAAATTTGGCTCACCTTTTCAGGGTTCCTGTGCAGAATTGGACGTCCAACACGCTTCTCATCTTTCACAGATTCCATTCCATTTTTAAATCGTGAAAACCATCTAAATGTGGTGGGCTTATTTACATTTTCATTTCCAAATGCCAATTTCACCAAATCTAAAGTTTCTAAAGCCGATTTCCCAATTTTGTGGCAAAATTTAATACAAATTCGTTTTTCGATTTTTCTATCCATTACAAATTAGAAGTTGTAATGCAAGGCGTTATTTTTACAAGCTTACAATTTATCGACTGCGCGCGCAATCACGTGATGTGATATACCGCAGTGTAGCTGAAGCTTTCTATTTTTTAAATAGACTTTTAAAAGAAAATTATCATTTCATTTTAGGTTTTGACCGGTCTCATTATTTATTGGGCACACCTTGATTCAGTAGGGTTTGGATGTTTGCTAGAATCGTTTTAACAAATGTTCGTTAGGCAAACATTTACTCGGGTAAAAACCGAGTGAAGTCGGGAACATTCGCTAGTATTTAATATATTTTAATATATATTATATATATATATATATATTTGTCATAATTTGTATAATATCCAAGATGTATAGTTTCTTTTCGCCAAAATAAGTATGTAAATATGTTAATTGTGTTAAAATGTAAAAATGAAAGTTCATCCATATATAAAAACTGTTCAAAAATAAACGTGGCAGACATCGCGGGCGAATGCTAGGGCACGTCGCGGGTGCGCTGCTTACATGGATGGAACTAATTCTTGGGGATTGCATGCATAACGGTTGCACCCTTCCATTCGATCACGACATATATATAATTTTGAACACTACTCTGGGTTGTTATATTAAAAATGTGTGACCATTTACTCTGTGTTGTGTGCAATGTAGGAATATTAAAAATCTATTGTTCTGTTGTTT
>CP092882.1:33525862-33645440 GCA_030710605.1 Cordylochernes scorpioides | reverse complement strand
TTAGGACTGTAGAAATACCTATAATATTTGCAATGAGCAATGCTCTTCCGCAAACAATAAGGACAGGGCCATAAATGAGCCAAACCCTTCCAATATATTTTTTTTTACCGCAGTAAGGACAGTAGCAGTTTGATATATGAAGTTTAATATGAAAAAAAAATTCGAGTCTAAATGTTTTGATTTGCTATATATTTATATGGAAACCAAAAAGGACATATCCTCATCGCTGACATGAGCTTTTGGCTTTTGATTTATCTTACTTTAGTATTACTTAGGGTGATCTTGTATCTTTATCTCTCTATATATAGTCATGGTCTGATTATATTAAAACAACAGAGACACAAATAGAAACGAATAAATCAAATATATTTAAAAATATCTTCAAAAGAAAGAACACTGAATCGAAAACTCTGAAGCATTTTTTCGATAAGAAATCGAATTTCCCTCCCTCCATTGATAAAAAGAATTCCTGAAAGAGGATGAGATGGAAAATTCAATGAATGATTTTTTATAGAAAAATAGGAAGTGTCTCAAGCTGCCTAATTAGAGAAGTGTTTTGTTTGGTCGGAAAGTCCTGTTCAGAAAACTCTTGTGGTAGGCAGGGAAAAGAAGCAAACGAGTTTTTCTAACGTGCAAAAAAAGTTATTTAAAATCGATAAATCTAATAGTATACTTAACCTTAATTGTAATATAATCTTGTCTGTTTGTCATATTTTATCTTTATGTATTTATTTTTAATGTGCAAATTAAAATTGCTTAAATATATATTTTTTTAACAAAGATTTTTCTTTCAATTATTTTCTGCATACGCGTCTCACTGTAATGATAAATTAAGATAGAACCAGAAATTATCGATTGATTTTCAGTTGTTCTCCCAGAGCAAATCCTGGAAATCGAGGTTTTGAATGCAGTTAAGTGCACTCTTACTTCAATTCCTTTTGACGACTACTCGTTTATATAATGCACTATTTTTCACATGTAAAGCGTAATTACACAAGTTTGGACGTAAATACCCATTTCTTGGTTTTCCAAAAAGCCTCTGGGACCAAAACATTTTTGTCGCAGTGGTACAGCCTGCTCTACGCTGACGAGACAGCCCTAAACGCGTTCGTGGATGACTTTTCTTGATTTATCAAGAAAATGGGTTGGCCAAATATGGGTTGCCAATAATTTCTGTTCCATAGATGGCGTTCTGCCATCTAAAAAGCACATGTGCTCCTGGTCAGGATATGTCTTCTTTATTTTATTATTATTTATATAAACTATTTACGCGCACACGAGAGGATTAATTTTTCTAAATAAACAATTCCCTAAACACTGCACTGATCAATTATTGGGAGGGCCTGGATCATTTATGGTGAACTCTAGTGTTAGTAGTATATAGTAACCCAGCGGGTACTCTAATACAGTGGTCAGCAACCTCCGGTTCGCGAACCACATGCGGCTCTTTGGATGTGAAGTGTAGTACTTGCATAAATAAGAAATTTATTTATGCGAGTACTATTCATTGTAAAAAGAAAAATATATATTGTGTCTCTTTAAAAACTTTGAATTTTTTAATTGTAATTTTTGACTATTCGGACTCAAAAGGTTGCCGACTATTGCTCTAGTGTAATTTACTAGGCCTCTTCTAATATTGTATTTGGGCGTCTTGAATATATTCGGCACTAAATGGAAATTATTGTTGAAAGTTTTTAATGAAATTATGGACATAAGTTTGAGGACAATAAGAATATATTCGAATATCTTAAATAATGCATCGAGTGTTTTGCTCTTCAGCTAATAAATTCCAAATAATATGCCTTTTGGCATCAATAAATAACATGATATAAGCGCCCCCTCTGGATGCAAAAGTATAAATTATTCAGGCGCCAAGTTTTTATTTTTATTTTTTTTATATTAGAATATACTCAGGATTGTAACTCTATTCAATTTTTCAATTTGTATATCTATTTAAAAATGTTGTTGCTCTTCATAAATTAATGAACGTAGATGGAATAATTTTAATCTGGTTTATTGTGTGGATTAAATTTATTTGGAGGGGGTGGTGCTAGTTACCATATATAGTTGATTCCATAAATGAACGCTTCGTTTTCGTTTGTGCTGTTAGCATAGTTTCTTTTGGTTGATCTGATCTCTTCTGAAAGATAAATTTTAGAATATATTTCTTCTATGGCGAATGTATCCGACTTCTCCCAGTTTTTAACCGAGGGAAAGTTTGTCTAAAGAGCATTTCATAAAAGATTTTCGAGTCAACATATACTCTCTATTAATCTATTCTTGTAAAAGTAAATTGATATTTGTCACTCTTATCTACACCAAAACCACTAAATAAACTATGGGAAAGTTTGCATGTGTTGGTAGCTAAATATATATATATTAACATACAAGCTATTCAAACACTAAAATTAGACAATGGAAAAACCATTTTGCATATATTGGAGTTATAAAATCGTTTTATTCGTTGAATAATGTAAATAACTTATGTAAACAAACTTCTCTCCTTGTTTGGCGCAAGTATCCCTTGCATTATATAGCGCTTTGGAAATAAAATAATTGTAATCCATGATATTTATTATATAAAAAATGACACACTTAATGAACTAGATTCACCCGGCTTCTCCCCAAATGATAGTTTCATGGCGAATATCGCTTTATTAAATGATATTTATCATAATTAAATCATTATCACTCTAATTATATATATATATATATATATATATATATATATATATATATATTAATAGTAATATTTTTATATTTGGAAAATAGAGGAAAAGTAAACTATTAAGAACAACAGATATATATATATTGCTAATGAGTATTCCAATCACTGTACTATCAAATCTATCATAATTATTTCATGTAAAAATATAATTCACCTTAGAGAAGGGTATTATATGATATAATTATAATATAAAATAATATTTGTTAAAGTATTCTTCCTTGGGCAAACATTCTTCCTGAGAGTACCTAGGCAAAGCCAGATAGAAATTGTCAATTTTTTTACTTGATTTTAAAAACACCATTTAATACATATACCCTCGAGTAAGAATTCACTTGAGTTAATCCTGGGCATTGCTATGGTCATTCTTCTAGTTAGGAATCATAATTATATAAGTAAATATTCAAATCTATATATTTAAAAGAAAGTCGTGAAAATTGTTAGACTATTTATAACTCAAAAACAGCCGAACCGATTTTGATGAAAATTGGTGGAAAGGTAGCTTAGAACCAGCGGACGGACATAGGATACTTTTTATCCTTTTTGACCTCGTCAAAAACGGCTGAACTGTCAAATACATTCATTTATACAGATGTATCCACGAGGCTTACCCACGAGCTTACGAGTTGCATGCTAAAAAATAAAGTTAAATTAATGTTCGAAATATTTCTCCCTTTTTGTCAATAAATAATTTCTTTATTATTGTTTAAAACATCCGCTTTAAATGTACATATATAAAATTGAATGTCTGTCTGTACTCGATAGATTTAAAAACCATACATTCAATCGCCGTGAAACTTTGGGAAGTTGTTTACTATACAACTGGGAAGGTTTTTGGTTTGAATTTGATTTGAAATGAATATTTGTTGCAATGTTATTTGCAAATTTTCTACATTTTTAATTTTAATTTAGACTTTTCAATTTTAATTTAGTCATTTTTCATTTTAATTTAGACACACTTTCTATATATTCTCAAAAGAAAACATCTTATAGTTCATTTAAAATTTAATAAATGTTTTCTTAACAAACAGGAGTCCTTGAAACACAAATACTGACAATGACAAAGGTTTAACACACTGTATTGGCTCCTTCAGATACCAACCTTCTCTTCATTCTGAGGCGTCAGTTTTCACTAAGGGTGGCTTTTGCTATGACTATAAATAAGGCTCAGGGCCACACCTTTGCTAGCTAGAGTGGGTCTCTTGCTAAAAGAAACTGTGTTCACGCGTGGACAGCTCTATGTGACTTTTTCACGTGTGCTAACTTTAGATAGCATACATGTAAAGTTTAACCCACGTATATACGAGGGGTGTCCCATAAGTCCGTGGCCCGACATATAAAGAAAATGACTAATAAAATTATTATGATTTATTTTTCAACATAGTCCCCTTTGAGGTCTATACACTTTTTACAGTGATGTTCTAATGCTTGTATTCCCTCCAAAAAGAACGATGTTTCAAGTGACTCGAAAATTGAGGTTACAACATCAATGACCTCTTCATATGACCTAAAATGAATGCCAGAAAGTGATTTTTTCAGATGAGGAAATAGGTGGAAGTCAGACGGAGCTAGATCTGGTGAATAGGGTGCATGTGGAAAATGTTCAAAGCCATAATCATAAATAGCAGCCATGGCTTGCAGCGATCGATGACTCGGAGCATTGTCTTGATGGTAAACAATCTTCCTGGACACTTTCCTCTTATCTTTTATTTAATAGCTTCTCGTAGTTGCTTCACAAGATTTGCATAATAATTGCCAGGTGATGGTTTGACCCTTATTCAGAAAGTCTAGAAGAAGTATACCCTCGGAATCCCAAAAGACAGACACCATAACTTTCCCTGCTGATGGAACTGTCTTGGCTTTCTTGGGGGGAGAGGAACCGGAGTGTCTCCGATGCATGGATTGTTGCTTGGACTCTGGTGTAAAGTAATGGGCCCAAGTCTCATCCATGGTAACAAATCTATTAACAAATTCCTCTGGATTGGCTTCAAATAACGCAAGATTGTCCGAAGATAACTTTCTCCTTACAGCCTTTTGATCGGGTGTCAAAAGTTTGGAAACCCAACGGGCAGAAAGCTTCCTGAGGCCCAAGTGTTCTCTCATGATCCGATCCACTGTTGTTTTTGGAATACCCAAGGTCTCTTCTACCTGACGAACTGTCATTCTTCTGTCCAACATAACCATATCATGTATCTTGTCGATGTTTTCTTGAGTAACTAACTCAACAGGTCTTCCTGGTCGATGTTCGTCTTCGGTGCTGATCCTCTCTAATTTAAACACAGCTACCCATTTTTTTTACTGTGCTATAGGAAGAAGCATCTTCCCTTAATGTATCCACCATATCCTCTTAGATTTCCTTCGGCGACATTCCTTTCTTACAAAGATATTTTATTACAGCACGAATCTCGTTTGTCTCCATTTTAGATGATTCCTGTTTCTCGTCCTCTTTCAGAACCTATAACAAAAAAAAAAACCGTAAGTTGTAGAAACTTAAAAATTTACATATCTTTATACAAGGCTTTAAAGTATATATGGTAAAATTTATTAGTTTCTAATATTTCGTTCTCATGGTCGGGCCACGGACTTATGGGACACCGCTCGTATAGTGCGACAAATGTAGTTTTTAATGAGATCCTTTAAATGATTTCCTTAAATAAGTCGTCTCCTCTACAATATAGTTTGCAACATTATTTTCATAACTTTTTTTCTCATTTTGAATATATTCATTTGAACTTTTCACCAATACCTATGGTGAAAGAAATTTTTTAAATTTTTGTTTGCTAATAAACTATTTATTTTAAATTATTTTTATTTTTGGACTTCTCTTTATTTACTTATTTTTCCCAATGCTCTATTTATAAATTTTGTTCATTTTTTTAGCGGCCGCCGCTTGCCTCTGTGATACCTTTTTAGCGGTAAAGTGGTATTTAAACAACAATAAACTGTCAAAATTTGAATTTTGGAATGGCAGAATTATCGAAAGAGTCGAATTATCGATAGTGTGGAATTAGAGTTTTTTATATGATAGGCCGTAGGTCGGGCATCCAAACAGGGTCGAATTAACGAGAGTAGTTTTTAGTGAGGCCTTTTAAATGAATTTATTCCTTTTTATATGTCGTCTTAAATGCATTATAGTTCTGTTGTTTGCAATTTTATTTTCTGATTTGTTAATCATTTTTCTATTTTTTCCACTGTAAATATATTTATTTACACTTTTAACCAATGTCTATATTTTTCCCCTGAAATTGCTGACATTGCTGAATCAGTGTTTTCTCAGTGTAGACAGTGTGGAGTGTGAGAATGTGGAGGAGAAAAATAACTACCCTACTGTATATCTCAATAGCCTTACTCCCACAGAAATGCCTCCACACCGGTTAAACCTTAAAGTTGGTTCTATTGTTATGCTTCTGAGAAATTTGAATCCTAAGCAGAGTCTTTACAATGGCACACGTATGGTGATTCAGCACATGTGCTCTCATGTCCTTGAATCACAACTACTCACAGGGACCAAAGTTTGACATACTGTGTTGGTCCCAAAAATAACTTTGGCTCTCCAGGTACCAACCTTCTCTTCATTCTTAAGAGGCGTTCAGTTCCACTAAGGTTGGCTTTTGCTACAACTATAAATAAGGCTCATGGCCTTTGCTAGAGTGGGTCCCTTGCTACAAGAGCCTGTGTTCACGCATGGGCAGCTCTATGTGGCTTTTTAACCTGTACGAACTTTGGATAGCATACATGTAAAGTTGAATACACGTATATATAAAACTAGAAATGTTATTTTTAATGAGATCCTTTCAATGAATTCCTTAAATAAGTCGTTTCCTCCGCAATATAGTTTGCAACTTTATTTATTGATTTATTTTCTTATCTTTTTTTCATTTTGAATATATTTATTTAAACCTTTCACAAATGCCTATAGTTTCACACCCGAAAGGAATTTTTTGTATTATTTGTTTGCTGATAAACTATTTATTTTCAATTGTTTGATATTGGTCTTTTATTTATTTACTTATTTTCCCACTGCTCTATACAAATATTTTCATACATTTTCAGCATTTGCCTCTGTAATACCTTTCTATCGGTGAAGTTGTATTTAAACAACAATCAACAGTTGAAATTTGAATTTTGAAATGGACGAATTATCTAAAGAGTCGATTTACAGTTTGTTATATGTTAGATCGGAACATCAAAACAGGGGCGAGTTATCGTTTGTCGAATTAACGATAATATATATAATATGTATTTATACAAAACTAGATCTGTAGTTTTTTATGAGTTCCTTCAAATAAATTTATTCCTTCCATATTTCGTCTTATCTGCATTATAGTTTGTTGTTTGCAATTTATTTTCTGATTTGATATTTTTTTTTCACTTCATATATATTTTATTGAACCTTTCACCAATGTCAATAGTTTCTCACCTAAAAGTGATATTTTCTTCAATTATTTGGATTTCTGGTCTTCTCTTTATCTACTTATTTTCAGAACGGCTCTATTTATTAATTTTATACATTTCTCACTGTGCTCTCTAATATTCTTCTTAATTATAAGGTTTGGTTTGGATGATATGATTCCATTCTCATTCTAATATAAAAATATACAAGATGTGCCAAAATGTATATACTTTACTTAGAAAGTAATTTTACACGCCCTTATACTTGAAATGCGGGTTCTATAAAATCAGAATATATTCATTGAAATTTTCAAGCCGCTATCCATACTCTTAATGTCTCTGCGGGCCCTTCGGGTATACCCGGGGCGTTGCCCGAGTCACTCGGATAGTTATTGTAATAATATTATAATTATTAAAAATATTATTTCTTGAGGCAAAATTTCCCTGCTAACCTTCAGGGCAAAACTGGGTCATTCAGAGTCAATATATAATCAATTTTATAATTTTTTAACCCACAAAATATGAAATAAATTTGTTTATTGTCTAAAAAAAAAAAAAAAAATTTCTCCTTTGAATAGCTTATATGTTGTTCTATATTTATTTAGCTACCTACATGCAAAAATAGCTAATGGTTAAATGAGTAGTTTTGTTGGAGATAAAAGTAAAAAAATATGTATTTATCTTAACAAGAATAGTATAAATAGGTCGAGGATGTTTGTTCCGAAAATATTATTCAACAAATATTCTTCAGGAATATTTTCACTTGGATAAAACCTGAGTAAAGCCGGGTATATTCGCCAGCAATATATATATAATCGAAATAAAATATTAAATTTAATATAAGAGGAAGGATCAATAAGTTCTAGGAAAAGTCCTATAAAGCTAAATTTATCAAAAAAAAAAAACGTGTAACTCTTCGCATACATTTTTGGAGTAAACATCTGGTGCCGCTGTTGCAGATTGTCACCTTAGTAGCACTTACCGCACATGCGCAATACATAAAAACAAATGGCGACAACTATTGGAGGTCTGTCAAGCATTGAGCAACGATCTATTGTAAAATCTGTAACTAAAGAAGGTGTAAAACCTAACGAAAATTTAACAAGATTACAAGTACAGTATGCACGACTCCAAATAGGTTATATGCCAGTTACGTTAAAGCGCTGGTTTTACCCAGCTTTTCCCCCGAGGTCACCTACAGAGAAATGTAACTTGGCCTTCGACCTGGTGTTAAATGGCCGCCTCTAACATGAGGATCAGACGCCTTGTGCAGCCGCTCCTAACATGGAGAACAGACGCTGCTGATTATCTTGTAACCCAAGGATAGGAGCCCCTTACAGGGTGCTATCAGTCGGGCCAACTGAACCCTGGTTTTTTAACGAGCTTGTTACTGCTCCCCTTCTCCTTTTACATCCGGGCTTGGGACCGGCAATGGCGGACAGACTCCTCAAAAAAATGCTGCAGAAATCAACAAACTGAAAAAAAATACCGAAATAAGTTTACAATGGATTCCATCACATGTGGGAGTCCCTGGAAATGAGGAGGCCGACAGATTGGCAAAGGAAGAAGCAGCTGAACATCCTGATGCGGTGAACTCCGAGACCTACCTTTCAGCAAGGGACCATATTAACAAACTAAAACTACAACTTATCAGGAACCATAGAGATAGTTTCCATCATTCTTGGTACCAAATAGAAAAGCCCAAAAAACAGACCCTACTACTAAACAGAAGGAAGTCGACACAGTTGGCCAGATGGAAATCTGGTCACCTGCGCCCTCTAGTCTATAAAGAGGGAGCCAAAAGCTTCCCCATGTGCACTAAGTGCAAAATTGAAGACGTCACTCCCCAACATATACTAAATTGTATTAGAAAGAAAAAAGAATCCCTGTACAGAGAACCGAGAAAAATATTTGAACTTCTTTATGAGCACTACCTCCTAGATATTGTCTAATTTAGACTAATAAAAATATAAGTAAAAAAAACAAGTACAGTATGGAGATGAATGTCAGAGTAAGTCAACGCTTTATTTAAGGAATACTCAATGTAAATCGGGACATCTAGGTGTTAGTGACACCGAGCGTTGCGGACAACCTTTAACTTCTAATGATGAGCATCATTGCAGATCGGCGATCAGAAAAAAATATCGAAAGAAATATCAATATTGATTCGCCGATTTTTCTGTATTTCTTCATTTATCAATATGCAATGATGCTCAACATTAGAAGTTGAAGGTCATTCGCAGCGCTCGGTGTCGCAAACACCTACTTGTTCCGATTTAAATTTAGAATTCCAAGGCAACTGGCCGATGATCATGAATAAAGTCGTGAGGTTTACGCAAGCCCATTTATCATGATTTCTAAGAGAGAAAACCTGGCATCATTATTCTGAACAAAAGTGAAAAAAAGACAGTCAATAAAGTGACGATATTCATCTTTCCAACGGCAAAAAAAAAATAAATCTCAAGGCAAGGTGTTAGCCACCTTTTTTGGGACTCAAAAGGAGTGCTATACATTGATTATTCGGAGAAAAATGTACAATAATTTCAGAATACTACTCTAATATGAAAATTGCAAATATACCGCGAATGTTTCTTTTATAAAAATCGAAATTTATTTTCAAAGAGAAATAGCGACCATTTCTAACTCTAAGGATGAAGTATGGAAAGGTGAAACATAAAGAGTAATGGCGAACGGAAAAATAAAAAGTGTCCAGGGGCGGGAATCGAACCCACACCCTTCTGCTTACCGGGCAGGTGCCTTGTCCACTCGGCTACCCTGGACGTATTTTTCCGTTCGTAACTAATACTTAAAGTAACATTTAAAATACAATATAACGCGGCTGATGATTGTAAAACGAAAATTGCAAATATACCGCGAATGTTTCTTTTATAAAAATCGAAATTTATTTTCAAAGAGAAATAGCGACCATTTCTAACTCCAAGGATGAAGTATGGAAAGGTGAAACATGAAGAGTAATGGCGAACGGAAAAATAAAAGTGTCCAGGGGCGGGAATCGAACCCACACCCTTCTGCTTACCGGGCAGGTGCCTTGTCCACTCGGCTACCCTGGACGTATTTTTCCGTTCGTAACTAATACTTAAAGTAACATTTAAAATACAATATAACGCGGCTGATGATTGTAAAACGAAAATTGCAAATATACCACGAATGTTTCTTTTATAAAAATCGAAATTTATTTTCAAAGAGAAATAGCGACCATTTCTAACTCTAAGGATGAAGTATGGAAAGGTGAAACATGAAGAGTAATGGCGAACGGAAAAATAAAAAGTGTCCAGGGGAGGGAATCGAACCCACACCCTTCTGCTTACCGGGCAGGTGCCTTGTCCACTCGCCCCTGGACACTTTTTATTTTTCCGTTCGACATTACTCTTCATGTTTCACCTTTCCATACTTCATCCTTAGAGTTAGAAATGGTCGCTATTTCTCTTTGAAAATAAATTTCGATTTTTATAAAAGAAACATTCGCGGTATATTTGCAATTTTCGTTTTACAATCATCAGCCGCGTTATATTGTATTTTAAATGTTACTTTAAGTATTAGTTACGAACGGAAAAATACGTCCAGGGTAGCCGAGTGGACAAGGCACCTGCCCGGTAAGCAGAAGGGTGTGGGTTCGATTCCCGCCCCTGGACACTTTTTATTTTTCCGTTCGCCATTACTCTTCATGTTCCACCTTTCCATACTTCATCCTTAGAGTTAGAAATGGTCGCTATTTCTCTTTGAAAATAATTTTCGATTTTTATAAAAGAAACATTCGTTGTATATTTGCAATTTTCGTTTTACAATCATCAGCCGCGTTATATTGTATTTTAAATGTTACTTTAAGTATTAGTTACGAACGGAAAAATACGTCCAGGGTAGCCGAGTGGACAAGGCACCTGCCCGGTAAGCAGAAGGGTGTGGGTTCGATTCCCGCCCCTGGACACTTTTTATTTTTCCGTTCGCCATTACTCTTCATGTTTCACCTTTCCATACTTCATCCTTAGAGTTAGAAATGGTTGCTATTTCTCTTTGAAAATAAATTTCGATTTTTATAAAAGAAACATTCGCGGTATATTTGCAATTTTCGTTTTACAATCATCAGCCGCGTTATATTGTATTTTAAATACTACTCTAATATCCTTAAAGGTCCAGTCCGTGAAGCTATTCGTAGTAAAATAGAAGGAAATCTTACACATGGTGTCCTTTTCTACCATAACAACGCTCTTCCACACACGATGTAAACTTTAGAAAAACTTGATTGGGTAGTTTTGGTACATCTTGCCTATAGTACCGATATTCTTGTGACTTTAATATTTTTACACACCTTAAAGCTTCTCTACGTGCTCAAAGATTCTCGACGAATTTGGAGGTGAAAAGCTTTGCCCAAATTGGTTTAGGAACAACCGCAAATCTTTTCCTATGGATTTGACAAGCTTGTTAAGAGATGGAATATATGAATTGAAGGGGGTCGGTGGAAGGATGGTCTAAATTGTTGGTTTACGACCGCTACGACCCGGGTTCGGTTCCCGCATTGGGCACATTTTTCTGATTTAAAAAAAAATGCTCCAATAGCCCTCGATTCTTGCAAAAGTCCAACCCCACCAGCGAGTGCAAGTAACCAAACGGGGCTCTGGCACATTTGTAAGTGCAAAGTCGAACTGCTTTTCACATGTGTAGACATGTGGTGCACTTACAAAAAAAGCAGTCGCCTTCTACCCACCATGATTATCATGGCCTGTACCACGTGTATCAGGGATAAGAAAAAAAAATATATATATATATATATGCATTGAAAAAGAATGTGATTATGTAGAAAAATTAAAAAAAAAAGTTTATACTCCTTCCATTTATTTGAATACTTTCCTAAAACTTATTGACTCACCCTCGTACATAAGAGGTTGAACAGATGAATCTTACCATTAAGAGATTCACATGGAATGCAAGTATAAGCAACTTGATTTTTTGACGAAGGGATCAATTAAAAAGGGGCGTAAAGAGACGCGGATCATTCTCCTGCCTTGCTGTAGCATGTCTTCATGACTTGACAGGACAATTGAAAAATCTGTACCGGTAGAAATCAGCCAGGCCTGAGGCAGATATGACTTCCCCAGCTGGCTACTGGGCCAGCAATGACAACAATGTGATGTTATTGTAGGTGTTTCTCTGGAGGTTTGGTTTAGGCACAAAGTTTGGATTATAAGAACGTCTAGGGGTAAAGGGCTGGGTCAAGTTGTTTCGATACTGCCTGGGAGTAGGAGGGAAGTCGTTCTTGTAATTATTGGAAACAGGGGCTTGGGGCCTGGAAGGGGTCTGGTAGTTTCGTGTGGCAGTCGGCGGCACGTACCTCGATTGTTGTTGGGGTCTAGAATAGCGTGGGCCGTTATATAGGTTTCTGGATTTCTCCACACGTTCCCGATACTTCTTTTCAAAAGAATCCATTTTCTTGCACACGACAAGAAGTTCATCGGTCGTTTTAGGAGGGTTCAGGTAGAGCGCGAATGAGTACTCTTTTTTCAGTCCTCCAATAACATGATCGATTTTTGTTTCTTCTTCCATTGCGGGGTCAACCTTGTTGCACAACACTAGGATGTCTTCCGCGAACCTGATTGCTGGTTCATTCCAGTGTTGCATTCTGTTGAGCTTCATTCTTAGTTCTTCTTTATTGGCGTCCAGAGAAAAATCCTGAATGAGGCGGATTTTAATATTTTCCTAGCTCGTGAAACTCGCTTTGTGTAAATTCAACCAGGTTTTAGCGCTTCCCGTCATGTTCATGGCGGCATAACGGGCAATTATGTAGTCTGCCCAATGATAGAGGAAACCAATCTCTTCGAGGGATTCTATCCATGGGCGAGGGTCTTCTGTTCCATCATACTTGGGGATGTCGATGTTGGGATTCAGGACAACTGGGTCGGAACTAGCATCTCCACCAATTGTTGCACCAAGTTGCGGCTTGGCAGACTCTTCAGCCTTGATTCTCTCCTGTGCTGGGTCTTGCATCTTACCAGAGCGTGTTTCAACTATCCTACAACTTTATAAAAGGGAATAACGAGATAAGTCTTCTTTAAGTAGCCTCCAGAATCCTTTATTTATTTTCTCCCATCAAAGAGAGCGGTGAAGTCACACGTGTACCTAAATACAAATGATGATAATCTAAATAATCTGTTTTGAATAAATATCATAGAATATAAAAATAAATAAATATATAATTTAAATTTCAAATATATTAAAAATAATATAAGAAATACGTCATTAATCATGATGTAACAATATATATATATATGTTATATAAATATATTATTTTATTTTAAATTATAATTTCATAGATACAAATATTTTGTTAAATCGACCGCCAGAGGTCACGCTTTGCATATAAAAACTCGTTGTTGTTTTATCCCGATGGCCGGCTAAAACTTTTGTACATTATGTAAATAATATTTTGTTTTCCTTATTCTACTCGCCTTAAGCCAGGCATTACTTTTATCAAATTATGTTCTTATATATATTCCTTTATCACAATCAAAGCAATTACTGATCAAAACCATATTATTATTTTTATTTCAAGATTATTCAACCACGACTGCACCGCCATAGCCAAAATTAAGATAATCTCAACAATTCTAAATACAAGCAGAATATCTTTTCTTCTTTATATAAGATACTAGACGGGTGACCCGGGCTTCGCCCCGGGATTGACCCGTGTGCATATCTACCCGAGTGATATATATTTAGATAAGATTTTTTTATAATTGTTTGTTATTAGCATTATCTATATTTTTGCATCAGCATAATTTATTCTAATCTTTGATAGAGGGCGCTGTTCGTGAGCTAAGTAGAATAATTTGAATATTAAGTTTTAATAATTGATTTATATATTTTTAAAAATAGCCTATCTTCTTCCCCGTATTATTTTACCTATGTATGGAAATTTTGGTTTGAATTAGTGAACTACTGCGAATTTGTATACCGGACACACAAACAAACAAACATACAACCATTGATTTATATATATATAGATATATACTAACACACAAAAGCCTTTATTAAGACACACTGGTCTTATAGAGGATTCTCCCCGAGATTACAAGAGAGATAGGCCTGTGAAAGTGGGGAATATACAGAAAAAGAAAGATTATGTAAGTACGATATATACATACACATACATATATACAACATAACAACAAAAGCCCCCATTAAGACTCAAAGTCTTACAAAAGACTCGACTGCAGGATCCAAGAAGCAACGTAAGAAAGAGATAAAGAAGTGAACAACAAAAAAAAGTTTTTTTTTTTTCTAAATAACATATATATACAGTCTACTCTCGTTATAACGCCACTCGATATAACGCCACCCTCGCCTTACGCCGCTTTTTCGTTTTGCCCCAATCGACATCAATGTATTTTTCTCGATATAACGCCACTCCCTCGCTGTTCGCCTTCCGCCGCTGATTTTTCGTATCCCAAGTAGCAAAAACCACTCGTTATAGCGCCGCTCACAACGTCCCTCACCCCCCCCCCCCCCGCTCCCCCTTTCTTGTCTGCATTTTTTTACGCCTACGGCGCCGGACTTTGTTTGCTGTTGACACAACAGATAACAGATTGTGTGAACAGCCAGCAGACCCTTTTCTTGCTTGTTCCTGGGACATACACAGTCGCTTAATCCTTTGCTAACGTCAACACAACAACTTTATTGTCGTATCATGAGTTCCCAAAAGCGTAAACGTGAGTCGATCACCATTGAAAAGAAGAAGGAGATATGCCAGTTGGCAAGAAATAACCCTACGATGTCGAAGAATGAGATTGGAAAACGTTTCTCAGTTTCTCACTTCCACGAACAACTGTACAACTGTCCGTGATATTCTCACTCAGGCTGAGAAGTGGGAAAATTATAGTGTTGGTTCTTCAAAGAGACAAAGAGTCGGAAAATTTAGTGACTTGGAAGACGCTCTCTTCAACTGGTTTACCCAAAAGCGTGCTAATAATATTATTATTACTGATGATCTCTTAAGAGAAAAGGCAAAAAAACTTGGCGAGCATTTGGACGTACCAGAAAATTTCGCGTACAGCAGTGGGTGGCTGCAGCGATTTAAAGGGAGATTCCATATTTCGCAACGACGGCTCTGTGGGGAAGGCGCATCGATTTCTCCAGCTATCATTGATGAACATCTTACAAATTTGAACAGTATTCTGGCGAACTCCGGATATGATCCAGCTAACATATACAATGCAGACGAAACAGGATTATTTTTTCAGCTCATTCCTGACAGAACACTTGCTCACAAAGATGAAAACTGCCGTGGTGTCAAAAGGATGAAGCAACGAATCACTGTTCTACTGTGCTGCAACTCTACTGGAACAGACAAGCGGCGATTGCTGATTATTGGAAAATCGGCAAAGCCTTGATGCTTCAGAAACTTTAGTCCACACTTCTACTGCACTTACACATCTAACAGCAAAGCATGGATGACCTCTAGCATCTTTCAAGAATGGCTACTGCAGTTCAACAAATATGACTGCCAGTCTGCAACCACTGGATAGTGACATCATCAAAAGTTTCAAGGCTCAATATCGCAAGTTTCAACTCCAGAAAATGGTGAAATTGGCGGATGCCCATCTACCCACAGAATTACGTCTGGATTACGCTGTGCGCTATTGTAAAATGGCTTGGGATTCTGTGAGCCCTGATTCCATCAGCAACTGCTGGAATCACACATACATTATTCGCTTCACTTCTACTGCTGCAGTTGAGCCTCTTAATTATGGAAATCTGCTCGATCGCATTCGCGACATCTTCGCTATTACACCAGAGAATTTGATGACTGAAAGGGAGTTTCAACTGGTTGATGATTCCCAGGGGGCGGAAATGAAGCTAACAGATGACAATTTTCTGGTGTCCACTGTTACAGCGAAAGAAGAACTTGGCGAGGATGATGATGCAACAGTGACCCAGCGCCTACCATCGTTAAGGGAAGCCAGAACAGCTGCTGAGACAGTTTTGTTGTTTCTTGAGCACTCCAAGAGAGCAACATCTGACGACGTCAATCTATCTGCGGATTTGTTACGCCGTGTCTATGCCATAAGTGAGGGAGAGAAAACACAAGTTGTGATCACAGACTTCTTCAAGAAAATGTAATTACTTTTTAATGAATAAAAATAAATTAATTATTCCAATTTGTCATATTAATTAATTAATGCCGGCATTCTATATATATTGACTTAGGGTATAAGTTGTTTTTAGTAATTGTTATAAATAATTTATTGTATCTTTAAATTTCACATTTTAAACGTGTTCGATACAACGCCACCCTCGCCTTACGCCGCTTTTTTGCAAAATCCGGATGGTGGCGTTATAACGAGAGTAGACTGTATATACACAAATATACACATTCACTCAATTCAAAGTAACAGTAACGATGCCTTTTTATTCACTGCCTTGTAAAATCCACATAGATCCAGTGAAAACTTTCTATCTGTTATGTAGTTTGTTAAGATATCCTCCACTGTGTCCGGGAATCTATTATCCTGTTTCGAAATAAATGTTTTTCTTTTATCTGAAATACTTGTACAGTGGAAAAAATAGTGAAATATTTCGGAGTTCATTTTCTGTTTACAGAGCTTACATAACAGTTCCGCTTCTCCGAAAATGTTCTTGTGATTTTTCCGGAAGAATGTGTAAAGTACTCGCAGTTGGGCAATGTGTCGTTTAACAATGAATGGAAGATTGTCCGACAGATATCTTTCAGGAAGGGAGGTTTTCTCCAGGTTTCTATAGTGAGGATATAGTTTTGTATTATTGATTCTCGCCCAGTAACCCTGTATGGATTGGTCTATTGCTGTTCTAATAATCAGCTACAGTTCATGTTGAAGAAAGTCCTTATCGGTACAATTAATCAGATAAGAAAAACCAGTGGAATTCAGAATGTCATTAATGGTTTTTACAAGACCTATGTGGATATTTGAATTTCGGGACAAATTCATTAGTTCAGTTAAGCATATAAATGGTAATCGGTTAGCTTCCATATTGAGGATTCTGATCCAGTATTTCATTGTAAGTTTTATGGAGTGTATATATATATATTGTGAGAGGAGATAAAAATAAAAAGAGATGTTAATGTTTCTGAAGACGAAGGGTGTAAGTGCAATATAAATAATAATTACTTATAAATATTTTAAAGAAAAAAAAATATATAAACAAGGATACCAAATTATTTTAATAATTTATACCTTTAGTTTATACCTTTTATGTTTGTTATTAAATATATCAACATATTAAATAGTTACGATATTTTTAACCTATTAACAGTAAATTCTGAAGAATTCCAACGAGCAATTGAAATAATTGAATCTTTTAAAATATATGTTCCAGATATTTGTTAGTTGTATTGAATTGAATTTGCTATTACCCAATTTTTATCTAAATATCTTCGGCCCGAATCGGGCCAAGCAAATATGATATTAAATTCTTAGCTTGTTTATATTCTAACCCCTTTTTTAAAAATATCTTTTCGCCATTTTACATAGTTGTAGAATTAAAATATGGAATAGTTTCATTTATAATTAATTTGAAATCTCAAAAAAATTATAAACAATAATTATATTATTGGTTTGCTGTTGGCTTTGCTTAGAATATTTACTGAAACTGATTCCAAGAATTATTAATTGAACATTATATTTATTGATTTACAAGAGAGAGAACAAAATATAAAAGGGAAACTAATAATAAACAAAGGAACTTTTTTCTCTTTTCGGTTAGCGCCTATTTACCTGTGAGCTTACACACACTTCTGTGGTAACAATTAATTAATATATATACAACACACGCTCTCCTGTGTGTAAGTGCTAATCAGCAAGTCCAAGGCTATCTGCACATTTCCGTAGTTTGTCCTTAGGTAGACTCTTCGTTAGTATATCCGCCTCCATGTCTTCACTTTTAGTGTATTCTAGCTTGATTCCATTTTGAATTTCCACTTTCACAAAATAATATTTTCGGTTTATGTGCTTTGTTCGTGAAGTAATCTTGTCAGATTGTATCCAGTTTATTGCAGCCCGGCTGTCACTTTTCAAGGTAATTGGGAAAGTTACATTTTCACAATGTTCTTCTAGTAATTCCTTTAACCATAAAACTTATGAAATTCCTTCACATATTGAAATATGTTCTGATTCACACGTAGACAAGGCAACTCAATTTTGCTTTCTACTTCTCCAGTTTATTAAGTTGTTGCCAAGTTTGACGGTATATCCTGGATAGGATTTTGCGTCTCGGGTTGTACACCAGCTCGCATCAGTACTTATTGTGATATTGTTGTCTTTTGACTTAAATGCCAACATTTTATTTCTTGTTCCCTTTTGATATCTATATATCCTTTTAACTCCAGTTAAGTGTATTTCTCTTGGATCATTACTATACTGAGATAAATTGCTGACGTTGAAGAATATGTCCGGTCGGGTACCCGTAGAAAGTACATAAGTGATCCAACCAATTCCTGGTATACAGTTTAATCTACTGTTTTAGAGTTGAAATACTTATCCAAATTTTGATTTTGATCTCCAGGTGTCTGCACACTGTTGCATTCTTCCAGTCCAAATCTGTGAAGAATTGTATCAATATAATGAGTCTGAGATAGATAAAATCCATCTTCTGCCCTTTTTATTTCAATTCCTATAAATGGTTCGCTATCTTTCTTTTCTGTTAGAGTAACATATTTTTCTATTTCTGAGGCTAGGTTGTCATTAATTTTCTTACTAGTTGCAGCAATGATGAGATCATCTACATATAGACCCAGTGTTGCATACTCTTCTCCTATCTGGAGTTTATAGACACATGGATCACATTTGGTTCTAATCATTCCCAACTGTTATAAAATTCATTGATCTTTCTGTTCCAACATTTTCCTGATTGTGGTAGACCATATAGGCTTTTTTCCAATTTACACACTTTGTTTTCTTCTACTTTTGCATAAAACCATCTGGTTGTCTCATGTTTACTCTCTCTTCTAACTCACCATAGAGATAAGCTGTCTTCACATCATAGGTCTTTATAATTAAATTATGTTGTGTTGCAATAGCTACTATTATTCGCAAGCTTTCAATTTTGAGTACAGGTGAAAAAGATTCTTATTATTATCCACATCATATCTTTGATTGCATCCAACAGCAACCAGTCTGGCCTTTCTTTTATATATGCCGTAATTTGATGTTTTCTTCGTACTGTAGACCCATTTACTATTGATGACTTTCATACCATTTCCCCTTGGTACTAGTGTCCATACTTTATGTTTCTTTATTTCATTGAGCTCTTCTTTCATTGCTTTGTGCCATTCATTTCTCTCTTCACTATCCATTGCTTCTTTAAAGTTCTCCGGAATATAATGATCTATTTCTCCATAATTAAATTTGCCTCATTCCTATCCTTTATTATTTGTGGGCGTCGAACTCCTTCTTCAATCAATTTCCTTTCTTGTTCTTCAAATCTTGCTTTGTGCCGTTCTTCTAAGATGCTCTTTGTTTCTCCTTTCTTTCTTCCTCCTTTGCGTATCTTTCCTCTATCGGTTCAGTTTGTGATGCGTCACAGTCTCGAAATCCGTGTCCTCATTTGCCACCTGTGTGTAACATACTGGAGACGACATCTCCAATTGCAGATCCCCGCGATCATCGTCGGTGACTTCGAATTCTCCGAGGAGTCTTTGTGCGACATCATAAACTTCTTCGCGAAGCTCTTGGAACAAATAGCTCTTGTCGAAACTGCCACCGACTTCAATGCCGCGAACCTGCCTAGGAGGGTTTCTAGTTACGGGAGCCAGGTACACGCCGCCCGTCTAGATTGAGTTTTAATACCAGCAAGGTTCTTCGCCGCGTCACCCGTTACTGGACCCGCAAGTACCACTGCTCGGACCACTGTGCCATCCTTCTACAAGTGAGGAATCCCCTTTCACCATCTTCACCTTCAATTCTCGCATTTCTTCGCTCGGTACCAGTCTTCAAAATAATTTAAGCGATTCGTGGGGACGCATCGCAGAAGATCAGCCATATACTACCAATAGATCTATTAAAAGTACGAGTAAAAGGGAAGTGAGACCTGGTCGAACACATCATGTGCCTCTACATTCTCTAGAGTTTAAGTAGAAGACTATGTCCCAGAGCAAGCCAGTTCCTGCGCTCGAGGCCGAGGCCATAAATGTTGGCTACCCATCACTGTATGAGCTCGGACGTGCCTTGCGAATTCAAGTACATCGCTCGAAACCGACGACCGTCTCCGATACCCAGAGAACCTTGTCGAGGGAAAGAACCTGAGGTGCACTGTCTTAAACACCTTCAGAGAGCGCTTCGTCGGCTCTGCCTGCAGCCCAGAAGACATCTCTTGGTTCTGAAAAGAGCTACCGAGAGCATCACTCTGGAGGGCAGTGACCCATTTCATCGAGCAGATACCTCATTGAGTAAGGTGCAAGCTGCTTTCCATCGCCTGCTACAAGGAAACGCGGCTGAGTGAACAGCGTGCCCTGAGTGCTCGTCAAGGTCTTCGATGACTTCTTCGGAGGGTTCATACATCAAGTCCTCGTCGAATCCAGGCTTCATGGAGCTCTTCTGGAATCCTCGAGGAGAAACATATTTTGCCTCGTCTCCAAAGCGCACCGGGCCTAGGAGGATGCCGGCCTGTATTTCTACCGATTACGAACTACAGAATCGTCAGCAACGTTTTTCTGGGTCGTCTCCATCGCCACCTTCCAACCATCGTTCCAGAATGCCAGATGTACGACATTCCGGAAAATGTCTTTCCTGAAATATCTGTCTGACGAGGTGACCCTGGCCTTAAAGAACGTATAGCCTCTGGCAGTTATCTCCATCGATTTGCAGTTCGCCTTTAACATGGTCGACCTAGAGTTCCTGGCCTTCCAGCTGCGCTCCATCGGCCTGTATCAACCCTTCTTTGAATGACTCCCCTGACTCTGCGCAGAGACCGATGTTATCATAAAGGTCGAAGGAAACTTCACCCCCTCCTTTAGAATGCGAAGAGGGCTTCTGCAGGGTTGTGCCTGTAGCGCTACCTTTTTCTCCATCTTCACTGGTTCCCCTCCTACGCCGTCTGGAGAGAGTTCTCGGAAAAATAAACGTCTGGCGTCTTCCGATTATATTTTCCTGCTGATCCACAAAAATAGGAAGTTGAAAAAAATTAAGACTACCTTCGACGAACTCGGGTATGCGTGACAAATAGGCGTGATCTTCTTTAAAAATAAGGAACTATTGCGGCATCTAGAAGGACAGAGCGAATCTCCGTTGGGCATATCAGAGTCCACATATTCCATAACGGTAATGGGCTGCGAAACTTCATCAGGCCATGGAACCTCGGTTTAGGAAAATGACAGCTGGTTTCCTGGGGAGGGACATCTTCAGATGGTCCTAAGGTGTCCGTGGCTCACTGGTCGGGCGAGCGAGTGCTGACAACTCGCTGGTGGTGGCGTCCCACCATCTGCACGGCTATTCGCCCGGCGATGCCACTATCTCTAAATTGAATACCAGACTGACGCGGTTCGTCTGGGGTCCTGCTATCGCGCCACTTAGCTTCCGGGAGATTTACTAGCGCGTCCTTTGTCCGTTGGTGGCGTGGGGTTGTTGGACATCAGGACCGAACTCCAACTCGCATGCTTCAAAGAAGTTCAGGCTGCACACATTTCTGAAGAATGACTAATTGAGGCTGGCAGAACCTGTATCCTTTGATTACCTTTGTCTTCAGGTCCTGGTACTGCCCTATTTTTTTCGAATGCTGTATCTGTGGTAGAGAGATTCCTCCATCCTGGATCTGAATCATCGGATGGTGTCCAGTTCCACACTGCTGATTCTGCCTCTCGTCGGCGACTACAGGTTCCGGGCTATACCATCGCTTCAGGCTCCCTCAAGTTGGAGAGGAGTGCGCGTCCAACGTGTCCTCCACCAGACTACCCTTTTAATATCCCCATCGCTGCTCTTTCAGGGGCCTTGTGGAGGCTATTACTCTGTTGCTGGCCCTTCACGCCCTGCCTATTTCGGGGCACCCAGGGTCGAGCCAGCCTGTCTGCATCGCCTGCGTCTCCAGCGACCTAACCTAACGCTATTGGTCCTGCCACGCCATCCGCCCTCTCAATCTAGAGGCGTTCTCCTTCATCTGACGGCCCCCGGACCTGCAGCACTGGATTTGCGCAGTGGGCCTCTCCTCAGCGGCGAAGCACACGATTTACGTTTTCTTTGTAAACCGCTGGCGATTTTCCATCAAACTCAGCAGTGGTTGAAAAGGCTCCATATTCATATTAATTGTACATAGCGCATATATAAAATTTTCTTGAATATCATCAGAATCTTTATATATTACTCATACGGATTGTGTGCTTTAATATGTAGAGATAAGAAGTTATGTGTGAAAGAAACCGTGCTTTAATGCCTTCATTTTCAATATATAGATGGCTCGTTATTGATCTATATTAAGATGTTTATATAGCATTCTTAATTGTTAAGTGCTTTTTTTGTAATTGGAAAAACATTTCTATATCTACGTTATAAATATGAATTATTCTGCGATTAATAAACTTATTTATTCACATACGATAGGATCTGATACTCCAACTCCTTATTCCGTTATGAGAAATTCCAAAAGTGTGAGAATAGTACAGTATAACTACATCGACACATTTTTACGTTAAATTATTCTTGAGAAGTTACGCCGCACGCGGAGGATAATTCTCTGTATATATATAAAAATCAAAATTTGTCAATCCTATTATTTTCGCGTTGAACTCGCAAGCAACTAAATCAATTCATAACCACATCAAATCAACGGACCCCGATACAATGCTTTTACTTAACACTAAAGAGTTTTAACTTCTTTTTTATTTATTCGTTTATATTGGTTTTCATCTTATCTTGATTTCTTTTTGGCCAGATAAAGGTTTTCCCTCTAAAAACTTGCCAAATTTAATCAAGAGAATTATTGGAAGCTATAATCTCTTGATACACTCTGATTTATATCGCCTTCCAATCCTATAATTGAGAATTTGATTTATCAATTCTTATCAAAATTTCTAAGTGACCTCTTTTTTAACGTTTGCAAGGTTTTAGATTTTTCTCGTAATGATTCTGTTTCAAAAAACGAAAGTAAAAATGATAAAATATAGAATAAATGAGACAATTGAACACAATTTATTTTCAAATAAAATCAACTTCCTACTATTCTTACTGCGTTTTAAAATATATTGGGAGTGCCTGGCTCACATCAAGGGTGAATCCTTTCGGCGGCTTCGCCAATTTAATCCACCAGCCCGCTTTTTAGAATTCTCAGAGTTCCTTTTTGAGATCTTCTTGGTAGATGCTGCTTATTAATCCGACATACAAATTTATATATAAGACATACTTGTTTGTGTGTAGTAGGGTGGGATCTTGTTTTATGGTATTTAAGTGAACTATATACATAAACCTTAAGAACAATAGTATTAGAGAGATATATTTCAATATTATATTTCAACATTATTATGATAACGCAACCTCTGTGATTCATATTCACCAATATATAGTAGAGCCTCTCACGGAAGACCTTAAAAATGGCTAACCCGGTCCCTCCTGGAGGATTGTCATGTCAGCCAAATCAGGAGGAATCTTCGAACCGAAACAGGGTATCTAAACAGAGACCACCTTCTGGAAAGTCCGAATGTATTCATGCTTCAGGATATGGTCTCTCATGAAAGACTCTACTGTATAACCATATTGAAACGCATAAATTTAGTTGTTGGTTATCTAAAGATTTAGGAACTTTTATTGAAGACGTCAGCACGACTAGATGACACACAATAATTAACTAATTATTTCAGTTATGTATATATATATATATATATAATTCAACCCTTTTTGATTGTTGTTGATTGTTGTTCCTAAGTAAGACCCTGTTGACTTACTGTAGGATTGGTGACGTGTGGTGGTTGATGGCGCAGTCTTAGTGGAATGGTAGGTTTTCACAGGGGAAATAACGAGAGGAAAAACAGGATGGGATTAAATCTAGGACTTGGCGAATAAGGGAGAGAAGGTTTTGAGACTAATGGGGTACTTTCCTATCACATTGTCGGAAAAGATGTTACCTTGGTGAGAAGGGATTGGGCACGTCTTGTTCTTAGTCCGGTCGCCTTCCTTACTGCCTGATCGTCTACGTGGTTACCTTTGGTTGGCTGTTAGTTGTTCATGCTGAACTCTGATTGGATATTGGTACCTCCATTGTCTTTTCATGATTACCATCCTCCAGGAAGAAGAAGGTCTTTGAACTTAGTTTTATGGTTCCTGGGTAGTGACCTTTTACTTCCTGGATGATGTAATCCTGGTAATTGCTGTTCTCTCTTTTTCGCGAGGCCTAACTTTTATTAAAACACTAGCGGATGTACCCGGCTTCGCCCGGGTTTTACCCGAGTAAAGGTTTGTCTAACGAACATTTGTTAAAACAATTCTCTATAAACTTATAAAAAAGAAAAAAGATATATTTTGATAATTTGAAACTCGTAAATTTGAATCTCTCGATAAAGTGATCATTTTTCCCCGGTCCCTGTGTGCCGTGGCATTCTGAATTTTGGCTTTCCAAATTTTCTACATTACAAAATCAGCGTTTTATCTAGTGAACATATTTTCCCGGTCCCTTGAAAAATACTCGATAAGTTGAATAAAATCATGGTCGTTTATGGAAGATGGACGTAGTTCCCGGAGGTCACCCGCGAGGCTTTTTTCTTGTCTACATTGCACAGCTGTGTAACCAACTCTGCCCCCGCGCGCCAGGACCTCTTGATCCCTATGATTGGTCGGTGGGAACTTTGGCCGGCGGCCGGACTACATTTTCTCGGTGGGGGGGGCAGACCTAAGCCTATCTCCGTCGTAAGGTGGCGTTGCTTGCGAGTTAAAGCTACAAATCTGCAAATAACTCTAAGGATATTTAAGATATTCAAGAAATTATTTTTCGTAAACCTTTCCGGGGATACACCTAATAATATCCCAAAATTTCACGGCGATTGGATGTATGGTTTTTGAATCCATAGAGGACACACACACACACACAAACATTCAATTTTATATATATAGATTTTGTACGAAACATTGCATATAATGTGGAGGGATTACATCTTGGTATATACAAATTATGACATATATATGGTAATTTAAACCAACAATCCCATATTGCACATAACTTATAACAAGATTTTCATGTTGTATAATATAAATTCATCTGTAAATGATTATACGCATGATTGACATGTGTCATTACATCATTTATATGTAATGTACTTTGTACAAACTGAGGATAAATAAATAAAACTATGTAATAGATTAAGAGTTGAGCTAAAGCAAAAGGGTCAAAAACGTCTAAAATCGAGATAGATTTAAAATTCCCACCACAAGGTCTAAAGATGGAAACTGCCACGGCGCCAGTTTAGAATTTCACCAGACGATCCACACTCTTCGCATCTGTTGAAATGCAATACTCCTTTTTTCGGTAAAGATATATAAAGCCCCCGTTTTAGCCAAAAATACAGTCACTTGATAGTCACTTCACCATCTGGGTGAGTCCTCGTCGGTTGTACCCCAGGTCCACCTCATCCACCATGTAGACCAGTAAGAACTCTTCTATCTCTCCATCTTTCTCTCCTAGCTCAACTTTTATCTGTTCACGGAACTTTCTTAGCGCAACTGTGTCTTAGTTTTTGGGTGGACATTCCCAAGGTTTCCACTCTGCCTCGACCACGACTGCCTGTACTTTGTGAGAACTGTAAAAGGTCTTACAAGGTGCAGAGACGTACTGGAAAACTCTACTTCCTGACTGTTCCTCTCGGTCAACACAGTATAGCGAGAGTTGACAGGGACTCATACCACAGTTTAAGTCGACTGGATACCTCATCACATATTTAGTCGACAGGATTCTACAAGAGGCTACCAGACATCATCACATATATATGTTGTAATATAATCCTCCCATCCTTTATATCTATAAAAATGAAATCAAAATCGATGTTTGTTATCGCGTTGCGCAAGATCTACAGAATCAATCATTATTAAATTTCGCATGTAGGTAGCTGAAGATTTCTTTTAACATATAGGCTAATCAAAAAAATAAAAAGTTTAATGTGCTTTTTTTAATGTAAAACCAAAAAACGTTAGTTCCAGCTTTTTACCGCTTGGCGCAGCACTGGTCGCGACGATAAATGAATTTGATTGGTTAATAATTTTACACGTAATATGTTTACACGATGAATGTTAGTTTTTTTACACGATTAATGTTTTTAAAAAGTGAGATTATCCAATCGCCGGGAAACTTTAGGAAGTTATTTACTATACTGCTAGGAAGGTTTCTGGTTTGAATGTGATTTAAATAAATATTCGGTGCAATTTTATTTGCAATTTTTCTACTTTCACTCGCAAGCAGCGCCTCTCGCCGCACCTGGTAAAATTACATTTATAAATTGTGAAAATGCTAAAATGTGTTCCAATTATAATAAATTTAATATTTGATTTGAGGATTTAGCAATATAATATTCCAATGACGTTGTAAAAAAATCTTGGTATTTCAATATTAATATACATTTAAATAAAATATCTTATTTAAAATTTAATAAATGTTTTCCAAAAAATTATGTGTTTCAAAAATATTTTTAAACGCATATAACAATATTTATATATGTTTATAAATCTATATATAGATGGATTGGATGTTTTCTAGAATCGTTTAAACAAATGTTCGTTAGGCAAACTTTTACTCGGGTATAAACCGGGCGAAGCCGGGTACACTCGCTAAATACAATTATTTACAAATGTTCGTTTGTGGCAAGATACTATTCTTTTCCACTTCAAATTACCGAGTGGACCAATTAATATTGATTTTATTCAACTTATCGAGTATTTTTCAAGGGACCGGGAAAAAATTTCAAATTATCGAAAGTATAGACAAATATAATTTCCGTAGAGATTGGATGTTTGCTAGAATCATATTAACAAATGTTCGTTAAGCAAACTTTTACTCAGGTAAAAACCGGGCGAAGCCGGGAACATATAGATATATATGTTCGTCGTCTATGCACGCACTCAATATGTAACTAATCTCGCTGAAATTTGAACAGGACAGAGAACTAAAACTGGAAGAGTTTTTTTTCGCACTTTTAACCAAAAAAAAAAATAATTAACCAAGTACTAAGCAAAAAAATATTTTTAGTCATAAATGATGATGACAATATTTCTGTATCATGCTTGATTGACAAACAAAATTATTTAGGAGAATATTCACTAAAGCAGACCACGGGCGAGGCCATATAATAATTTTTAGTGGGCAGTAACAAAATTTAACCAGCGAAACATTCACTCGAGCAGAAGACACACGAAGCCAGGTCATCTCTATATATAAAATATTGTTTCTCGGCCTTTTGGCTAAGATCATGTAGTATATCTCTAGATATTTTTATTTATATACAAGGTATGTCCCATAAGTTCCCGGACTGGGTCCATAAAAAAAAGGTAAGATTTTTTAAAAATTGTTTTTATTAAAACTTTTCAAAGTAATCCCCCCTTGCTTCAACGCACCAGCGCCATCGTTTCTCCCAATTGTCGAAACAGTTTTTATAAGCCTCTTTTGGAATGCTCTTCAATGCTAACGGCGATTCTTCTATTATGTCATCCCTGGTGTCAAAATGTCTTCCTTTTAGAACTGCTTTAAGTTTGGGGAACAGGAAAAAGTCATTTGGTGCGATGTCTGGGAAATAGGGTGGTTGAAGTAGGATTTGTGTCCCGTTTTTCGACAAAAAGCTAGTCATCAAGTGCGCTGTGTGAGGGCGAGCATTGTCATGGTGTAGGATCCAGCCCCCATTTGTCCATTTTTCTGGCCTTTTTTTTTCGAATCGCTTTCCTTAGACGGCGAAGAATGCCCAAATACATTTCCTTAATAACTGTTTGGCCTGCAGGAAGATACTCGTGATGAACAATGCCCTTGTTATCCGAAAAAGCGACCAGCAACACCTTGTTTCTGGATTCTTTGGGTCTAGGCTCACTCTAACCTCTCCACTCGGCAGATTGAGGTTTGGTTTCAGGGTCATAGCCATAGACCCATGTCTCGTCGCCTGTGATTATCTTGTCTTTCCATTCTGGATCCGTTATTGTCATTTCCATCATGTCCTCACAGGTTGCAAGCCGACACAGTTTTTGCTCATTGGTGAGGAATCTTGGGATGAATTTTGCAGGAGTCTTTTTGAGCTTCAAATCTTCGGTTACGATCCTTCCAATCGTTGTTTTAGAGATGCCTGTGTCTTGCTCTAGCTCCATCAAAGTGGTTCGAGGATTTTCTTTTATCAAATCGGTGATTTTTTTTTTCATCAGTCCTTTGAAATTTTGGGCGTCCTTGACGAGGATCATCTTCAATGGAAATTCTGCCAGCTTTAAATCTAGAATGCCATTCAAAAATAGTTGTTCTCTTTGGGGCGTCATTGGGGAATGCTTATTAAGCATTTCAAAAGTTTTGGTTGCTGATATTTGAAGTTTCACACAAAATTCTATGCAAATCCTCTGCTTCAATTTTTGTTCCATTTTAAAATCGCCGCAGCGCTAGGTGTGACCTTTAAATAAATTAGAATAACCTTGGCGCGCGCAAGTACCGCCTCGATATTGGCACCACCGTGTAGCCAGATATTTTTTCTATAATAAACAGTCAAATTCATTTACATTTTTCATTTATTTATTTTTTTATGGACCCAGTCCGGGAACTTATGGGACATACCTTGTATATATTTTTAAAAATCTATTTAGTAGAGAGAGTGACAATTAAAATAGACTTTATTGACAATCTAGTCAATAATTACACTCCATCAAGAGTTAATGGGAAATATTTACAATCTTCATGATTCTGTCAGGAGCCCAGAGCCAGCCTGACCTCGGACAATCCCTTTTGAATAATTGGGTGGCAGTCGCGAGCATGCTCAGCGACAGTGCCGAGAAACTCGGCAAGAATGGGTTTATGTCTGCGTGAGACATACGTGAGGAGTTGCTCCCTACACTCGGGCCAAATTACCGCAAATGGAACCTCATTTTCTTCTATCCCATCCTCGAACAGGGGCTCCAGGGCCTGTTCCCAATTCAGTTTCTCTAGCAAGTCAAACAATTGAGCCTCGCACTGAAACTCCAGCTCTCCCTGCTGCTTCTCCTCCTTGGTCAACGGGGAAAGCAGTGGAGGCGTATATGTAACGAAGTCTGGGGTTGACTCCTCCTTGTGGGGAGTAGGCGGCGTCGACTCAGCAGGCTGAGGCGCAGTGTGGGCCGTGGGGCCATTACTAGGCTTCTCCCGAGATGGGGCGGGGGGCGCTGGTACAGGAGTTGAAATATCCATAGGTAGAGCCATGGGTGCCGGTGGAGGTTGTCCAAGCACAGCAGGCTGATGAGGCGCAGCTGGGGCCGCAGGAAGAACGCCAGAAACCTCCATGGCTGGATCTGGAGGCGGTGGCGCAGGAGACGCGGCTGATGCCTGTCGAGGCAGCTCAGGCGCGGTCATCTGTGGTACATTGGTGGTGGAGGGTGGTGAAGCCCGTCTGAGCCCGGTAGACTGCCCAGTAAGCATGGGGCATTTAGCTTTTCTATGTCCCTGGCCGCGGCATCTAGAGCACCTGATCCCGGAGGTCAGGTACATGGGCCAGGCCTCGCCTTTTATTCTTATATCGAGGCGGGCAGGGATGGACTCGATGTTAATTCCGTCATGTGGGACAACAAACGCCTCTCGGCGGCCGTCGGTGTAGACGTATTTACCAGCTTTTAGCTGTTTAGGGACGATGGAAGTGACCCGCCCATAAGGTAGAAGGGCGTCGATGACGGAAGCATCCTTCACAAAGAAGGGGAGGTTCCCTATGGTTATTTTAGCGGCTCTTCTGTAGAAGGGGAAGGTCTTGAGGAGCATGCCCTCAACCTCGAGCCCTTCATTGATCAGGCGCTCCGCCAGGGCCTTGTTTGCCAGTCCCAACAGGCATTGGCCATTCATCTTCGTGACCTGGACAACGTCACTGGTCCCTCCGACCATTTCATCGATTGCCTAGAGATAATGGTAAGGCTCGAATTCAGGGCAGTGCTCAACATAGAGACACTGCTCCTCAGTAGAAGACGCCTGCCGCGCCTTGGCCTCCACGATGTGTGTTCTCGTGGTCTTTATTTCTTGTGCCCGAGGCACTCGTTCCGTCAATGATCGTTGACGGCGGTAGGATCCAGAGCGTCTGGCGTTGCTGGAATGTGCGGCCGTTACAGCCGATTCCGCCGAGCTGCGGCGTCTCCTTTTGCCTTGGACGACGGTGAAGCCGTCCCCGGATGCAGGATTCACATCCTTTGAAGAATTCGTCCAGATTCGTTGGGTCTTAATGGCGCCGTTGAAAGGCGTATCAATCGCAAAGTCGAACGACGTCGCCGAATTTGCATCTTTACCGCCAGCCGGCGAATTTGCATGATTCTCAATTGTTCTTAAATTAATAGAACATTTGTTCTTCAAATCGAAATTTTGAGATTTCTCCGCACAGGGAAGAGCTTTTTGGCCGTGCCTACCAGGCATTTGTTGGCGTGGAATGGGCTCTCCGCCCAATTTGTCGCTGTCCGCGACATTTTTCTCTCGCCAAAGGCGAAAATTACGGAGCCCGCGCAACGCGTGGCCGCACGGTCGGCGTATGTATGTATGTATGTATGTAGAGAGAGTGGATATGTTTGCTCAAAAAAATATTTTATATATTATATAAATATATAATTTAACGAATATTATTATGATTATTATCATAATATTCTGTGTGTTCCGGAATATTATTATCAATAATATTCGTTAGTCAAACTTTCACTCGGATAAAACCCGGGCGAAGCCGGGTAGCCATCCGCTAGTATTTACCTATATATCCTATATCCCCATGTGTTGTATGGTTATAATGTAATTGTCAAGTTGAAAGAAATAAATTTTCGAGTGAGTGACAGATGGCGCCAGTGGAGGAAAAAGGTCCGTAAAACAAGTCGGGTTCCCAGGTGTGCTCCCTTCTTTCTCAAAAATATTGGTCCGCTTTGAGACTCGAGGATTGGCAGACCCCTCTAGACAGATCTCCCCTGACCAGTGTCGGCTTCACTTACTCTCTCGCCATCTCTATGGTGACATCCAATATGTCTCGTCCTTGTGTGCAATCCCAATTCCAAACCTGAAACCACTCTAACATTGTGGCCACCACGACTGCAACCAAAATGCCACACTACATTCATCCAACAGGATAACAACAAACTACATTACTACATATATATATATTAATACTGATTAAACTAAGTATTGTAAAAACTTTGTATTGATTTAATAATATGATGTCAGTGTATAAAAAGGTATAGGTGTCAGTAGTATATATATCTTTAAAAACAAAATATGAGCATTTCCTGACCGTTGATATTAATTCCAACACTTGACCAATTATATATTTTTTATTACTTTTTTGCATATATATATTTGAAGAAAAAATAAAATAATAAAAATGGTCAGGTGTTTGTTATTAATATTAAAAAAAAAGTATAAAAAAGTTCATATGAACGTGGTCAAGATATGCCTTTTTTGATTTTAATATAGTAAATAATTATAACGCCGGTTCCTGGAGCGCAGAGCGCCAACTACCCGGGCAAAATCTAGACAACAATTAGCGACCAAGCTAAGGTTCATATATCAAGTATATATATCTGAATCTGTTTGTCAATCTGTGATTTTCTCTTAAATAAAATATACATTACCGAATAGTTTTTGCGATCTATGGATACGCGCAAGTCGGAGTCTGGGTTACCTCTATGTTACTTTTCAGATTATTTTTTCCGCACCATATTATAGTAATGGAAAAATCGTAGAAAATGTGAGAGAGAAACTAATAAATAATAAATAACACCACACCTTTTTAATGAAGTTTTAGAAGGCGAACTCCCCCCACACAAAGGAAGAAGTATATAGTCGAGAGTATACTACTCTGATCAAAAAGTTTCGACACTTTGCTCATAAAATCCTGAAAACTCAATATATTTTCTCCCGGTTTGTGGCAGACGCAAGCGTTGCCCTTGGCTTGGAGACCTGCCAATTTTCAAAAATCACGCGCCACAACAGCGCGATTGAGGGAAGCGATCAGGCAGAAACCCCGGAGCTGTGGAGGAGCAAATCGTGGATCCTCCACCACGATAACGCGCCGGCGCACACAGCCCTCAAAATCTCGAAGTTCCTGCAGGACCACTCAACCTCTGTGTTCACCCAACCCCCCTACAGTCCCGATTTGGCCCCCTGCGACTTCTTCCTTTTTGGAAAGCTCAAAAAAGTTAAAGGGTCGGAAATTACAGAGCATAGAAGAGATCAAAGTGGAATCGAAGAAGGCCATGAAGGCGATCCCGAAAACAGACTACCAGAGGTGTTTTGCCGACTGGAAAAAAAGGTGGCTGAAGTGCATCGCGGCCAACGGGAACTACTTTGAAGGGGACAATTTGAATTTGGTAGAATAATAAAGTTTTTTTTTTAACTTATGAGCAAAGTGTCGAAACCTTTTGATCAGAGTAGTATAATTCAAAAAAAGATATAAATATGGCTTAATAATTTAATGTCAACAAAGAGACAGAATGGAAAGAAACTTCTCTACCATTGTTATTAAAAACACACATAATTTTATCTGAATACTGAGAAAAGTGGAATATATTTTCATATCAGAAGAAGGGGTTATGAATTTTTTTTAAACTTTATAATGAAGAATTAAAATGAACCTTTTATATATTCTATATTAATGTGGCGTGGGTGAGGTTAGGTATTTATGCTTGATTTATCATAAAATGAATCATTCACCGAATAAATTTCACACAAATTTAGCACATATGTATACTATGATGTAATTCAAGCATGTCAAACTCAAATCCTAACACATAAGATTATGTGGGCCGCAAAAAAAAAGAAAACAAGTAATTAAATTTTTATAGTAACATTTATGTAGGTTTATTTTAAAAAATACTAATAAGGAAAAATAAAGTAAAGTTAATATTTTCTCCCTGATATTTGGCATCTCCTTTCTGCTACCATCTTTCCTACTTCGGGGGAAATCTTGTTCGCATGATAAATTTTAAAACTGACCCAAGGTGAACGTCAGTAATTCTCGATCTGATTGGAGCCTTATTTCCTTTCATAAGTGAAAATAACTGCTCGCACTGATAAGTACTTCCAAACATGGACATAATTTCATATGCTAATTTTCGAGTGTTTTCAAATCTGGCTGGCAAATATTTGTAAAATTCAGAAACGCCAACTTCAATGAATTTTGCCTTTAAATCTGAATCGCACTGGATATCTATTACCTCCATTTGCATATGATTAGGTACTGATTCTATATTTAGAGAGAAAATCGAATAATTCAAAGTAAACTTGCCTTCCAAAGATTTGAAATCAGAAAATCTTGTTTCAAATTCATTTCTAAGACTTAAAATATTTTCCGCATATTTTTGATCCGATGCAGTTTCACCTGAACTTGATTTGTAAATGTTGCATGTCGGAAAGTGCATTAAATCTTCGTTTTTCAACTGCTTTTCCCAAAGAACTAGCTTACATTTGAATGCATTAACTTGGTCACACATGTTGGTAATGATCTGATCCTTTCCTTGCAGTTTCAAATTTAAATCCGACAAGTGTTTTGTTATGTAAACCATGAAGGAAAAATCTTGCAACCATACTTGATCAGAAAACAAAGTGATGTCTTGATTCTTGGTTATTAAAAACTGACATATTTATTCTTTCAAGTCCCAATATTGTTTGAGAACCTTGGAGCATGATAGCCAACGTACCTCGATATAGTATGATAAACCTGAATATTCGCTTTCTAATTCAGTTAAGAACAGAGAGAACTGTCGCTGATTTAAACCTCGAGATCTTATGAAATTGATGAATTTTTTGATAGGTGTCAACACATTTTCCATTTTTATTACCTTCGTACATAATACTTCCTGATGTATAATGCAATGCGTATGATGAATATTGGAACCATCAGAAATTTCACTTAGTTTTTTTCGCAGTAATGCTACGAAACCGTTGGTTTTTCCAGTCATTGAAGGAGCTCCATCTGTTGCTACAGAAGTCAATTTTGATTGAGGTAAATTGTATTTTTGCAGAAGATCATAAACGCAATTAAATATATCTTCTCCTGTAGTAGTGCCATGCATCGGTACTAGTTCCAATAATTCCTCAATTCCTCACAGGCAATGGAAAATGCTTCGAAACAAGATGATTTTTCTTTTATCTGATCATTTAAATTTCTGGCCATATGAGTAACTCTTTCCGCAACGGTATTTCGAGACAAAGATATTGCTTGAAACGTCTTCACACTTCCAGGACAAACAATTTCTGCAGCTTTAATTGAACATTCCTTGATGAAATCACCTTCAGTAAAAGGTTTTGAGTGTTTAGCTATCATCTCCGATAAAACTTAGCTTGCATGCACCGCCGCTTCACTCTCTTGTGATACTTTAGTAAACATAAGCTGTTGTTTTTTCATTCCCAACTTGAACTCTTTTAACTTTTCTTGTCTCATTAAACCTTCGTAGGTATCATATTTTGATTTATGGTGTTCATAATGACGTTTAATGTTATATAATTTTGGTACACTAATAGCATCATTACATATCAAGCAGATGATTTTATCTTTTACTTCAGAGCAAAAATACTCTAATTCCCACTTTTCTTGAAAATTCCTATGTTCGTCAGCAATTATTCGTTTAGTTTTACTGCCACTTGGTTTTGATGAAGACATATTGAATACAAAGGTCTGAAAAAAAAAAGTAATCGCTAACACAAAATAATAAAACGTTTTAATTAATATTTTAATTTTTTTTTTTTAATTAATATTTTTTAACTTACCAGACACAGAATAACTGCACAAATTATTGAACGTAACTTAAAAAAAAAAATTCTAGTACTCCGAAAGAATATTTTCTTTAAACTTTAAGGCACACAATACTTATGGCGATGTACATACACCTGCCCGGTAAGCAGATGGGTGTGGGTTCGATTCCCGCCCCTGGACACTTTTTATTTTTCCGTTCGCCATTACTCTTCATGTTTCACCTTTCCATACCTCATCCTCAAAGTTAGAAATGTCGCTATTTTTCTTTGAAAATAAATTTCGATTTTTATAAAAGAAACATTCGCGGTATAATTTCAATTTTCGTTTACAATACGTTATGTATGTAGGTATAATATTATCAAAACTTACGACTTATGTATGGCGACCAGTGGTTAGTTATTAATAAATAAATTATGTATAATTACAATTTTTAAAAATTAGGCTACAAATTTTTAATATTATTTTTTTAAATTAAAATATATTGTCTGGTGGGCCGCAAATTTATTCGTTGTGGGCCGCGAGTTTGACATGCTTGATGTAATTCATCAAAGCTACCCCTCTGCTGGTCTTACTGCGAGAGTATAAACTATAATATGAGAGGGTTTATCAATGAAGGAGTTCCTATGAGAGAACTAAATCCTACCAGGCAGGTGGCAGATAGAGGAATGGTCATTAGGCTATATGGTGGTTGTAAACACTACCACCCAAAAGCTGTTTTTGCATTCATTCCAGGGTCTGCAACTAAGGTGTCTGTTCTCCATGCTAGGATCAACTTCATCTTCAGCTAAGTCGAAAAGAGCCAGAGTATGGGCTTCGGATTTTTCAAATCAGCTGTAGACCTAAATTTTCCCATCATAAAGTCCTCTCCGCCTTCATTGAGTTGCTCAATTATTTTTGGCCAATTGGGTAGAAAAAAATAAATATGCAACTTCCAACCCCCTCCTCTAATATTTTCTTTGATCCAAAAAGCATTCTTCATCATCGGGCGGCCGCCCGGAGGGTCTCGAGGACTACAACATCACACTCTACACTTCTGGAGTTTATAATATCTTAATAAATGATTTCCAATTGTCAATCTTCTAATATTACTTTGCAGTAGTGTCTGCAGGTGGAGAAGTTTTGATTATTTATATCATAAGAATCATAAATGCTCAAATAGCCCAAAATGACCCGGCAACACCTGGAGGGTTAGGAATTAATAAACTTGGTGGGATTAACAGCTTCCTCATCAATATACTGGCGCCCAGTTACTGACCCTAGTATCATATTTAGTATAAAATTGTTCGCATAATTGACATCTTTATTTTCCGGTCCGAGGATGGCTCTCTCTCACACAACCAGCTCTGATTCAGGTAATTGTGTGAAATATTAGAATATACATATTACAATAAGAAATTTTCTGTTGTTGATTTTGGAATTAGAGCTATAGAATTATTACTTGCTGATGCTGATTATATTTTAGATACATGAGTATATTTGTGATATTGCAGTCGTGGTAAAAATAATAAAAATTCTTTAAATCATTATTTGCTAGTTTGCTTTAATTAAGCTTATAAAATATAGAATACATAATTTGAGAAAATATTGCCAGGTTTGAGGCGTATGAATAAATAAAATGAAATACTTATTTACATATGTATAAAAGATTTGAGCCGACCAACGGGAAACAACAACAATGGATTTATATAGGAAAAGCGGAGACTTCTGACGGTCGATTTAAACAGATTAATTTTTTATCTAGAAGTTATAATTTTTAAAATAAAATATTTTTATTCATAACCTACATATACTATATTGATAAGTGTTTCAATAGATGAAACAAATTGGAAAATATTACGTGAAATTCAATATGACCCTATGGCTCAATAAGAAGCCTATACTTTCGAAGTTTTCTAAAGGTTTACCGGGAAATGCCTTAGCGGTTATATACACCTCACAACTACTCGCATGTTTTCAATTTTAAAATTATTTCTGTAGTCTCCCAAAATACTGTAGGAGTGTGAGGAATGCATTACTATAAAGTCTCCATCTCTAGGAAAGGAAAATCCATAATCCATTCCTCGCGCCTTTACTTTTCAGAAGGCTAACAACGTCCTAAAGCGGCTAAGCCAGGAATGAGCCGAGAAGAGACTAGAATAAGTTTCCAACTCCTGCCTAATATGAAGAAAGAAACACATTATCTCTTGAAGTTAAAAATGGCTTATAAAGGCGGAAATAAATCTCACAATTAGGTCTACTACATTTGAAAGCGGAAGAAGTTGGGAACAGATCTCCGCTCTATTGTTCCTATAAAAATCCTCAAAGAATGGACACCATATGGACCAGAGAAACCTAATATGGGTATATGCAATAAGGTAATATCAAGATATTATGGTTATAGAACGATCGTCTTGGAGACGCCTGATTAAGGATGAGCCCCATTCTCTTAGGAGACTGATTTACTATAAATAATAAAGTATCGTTGAAGAGCCTGAAGGTTAGTTGGGTAGTTGAACATATTTATCAATTAACTGAGCCTAACCTGGACTTCTGAAGCCACCAATGAAGGCACCAAATATACAAAGTAATGAATACCACATGTATTCTTGGCTGAAAACGGGAATACTCCTTGGACTGAACTCTCCCTATCTTATTCTTTCATCTTTTTGTTTCAGATATTAAACGTAACTATTGGTATGTTTTAGAAAGAAAAGGTTTGAGTCGCTATAACAACTCAATTTGGGCCAAGATTGCATGTCCTTAATACCACGTTATTGGTACAACCATGGGTATAAAACATTATGGATTTAAAACTGAGAACTTTAAAATCTCACGGTGTCATATCCATTTTTTTTTTGTTTTAAAATTTTTCAAAAAATAATATATAACGACATTCCACTGCATTTCAGATATTTGAAACAAACGTTTAACGCCACTTTTAAAATGCAATAATGCGTTAGCTATACATAAGAAATGAATGGTTACCATCTAAATATTAAATTTACAGTAAAAAAGAGAGTAATGGTTTCCTTTCATTTTTAGATATTAAAATAATGAGGATAGATGATAAATTAGAAACAATTGTATATTATATATATATACCATCCTTCATCCCAAATTACATTAAAATGGCTTCAGAGTGTCCTCTCATAGCTATAAGATAAAAACAATAAAAACATTATCTAAAAGAGTATTCATTGTTCTTTACCTCAATTTAAAAAAAGAGAGAGAATAAACCTAAAATATTATTGAGAGCTTATCCACATCAGGTTATCCAAAATTTTTCATTCTACATTTTCATCAGTCTGCAGAAAATACTGAATCAATACCCTAAAAACCAAATATTTATAGAACATTATGCTTCATCACACATTCTCTTCAATCAGTATCCATATTGTTGGCGCGCTGCTGGAGCCTTTAATTTACATGTTCCATTTTTAACTTACTTGTTTTGGTCACATCTTTTCTTATGGATTCAATTGTAACTTTTAACATCTTATTCATTTTTAATAACTTTCATGTATAATTATTTTTACATAATTTTGTTTTCTATAATTATTTTACATACTTTTATTTCGACAAATTTGCATACTTTTGTTTTTAGATTATTTAAGACAATAATCTTTAGTTAGAAAGTGCTTTGCCTCCAAACTTTTGGTTTGTGAATAAACGTTAAAAAGACTTCACGAATGTTTCTTCCCAGTACATCAGGTCACCAGCGCAACACTGGTGGAGATGCTGGATAGAAACATTCGTGAAGTCTTTTTAACGTTTATTCACAAACCAAAAGTTAGGAGGCAAAGCACTTTCTAACTAAGGATTATTGTCTTAAATAATCTAAAAACAAAAGTATGCAAATTTGACGAAATAAAAGTATGTAAAATAATTATATAAAACAAAATTATGTAAAAATAATTATACATATTAGAGCTGATTTTGATATAAATCCTGGGTTATGTCCGGAAGAACGCAGCCAGGTTTTGACCCTCCTTAGTGGATATGGCGAGATGTTCACTGCACCGGATGAGTATAAGGGCAGAACACATCTCGTTAAACGCCAAATTAGAACAACGAGCGATATCCCCATCAGGAAAAATCCTTACAGAGTATCTTTAAAAGAACGGAAGATAATTAGTGATCAAATAAACAGTATGTAAAAAAATGGATTTATTTCACATTCCTCAAGTCCATGGGCATCCCCTATAATTCTAGTGAAGAAAAAGAATGGAACATTTAGATTTTGCGTGGATTATAGAAATCTGAACTCAGTCACAGCAAAAGACCAATATCCACTACCGCGCATAGATGACTGCTTCGATTCCCTTCATGGCGCCAGGTACTTTACTTCACTCGACCTTTGCTCAGGCTACTGGCAAGTAGAGGTGGAAGAACAGGACCGTGAAAAAACAGCCTTTATCACTCCTGATGGACTTTATCAATTTAATGTTCTACCTTTTGGATTGTGTGCAACGGGCCAGCAACTTTCGAGAGATTAATGGATACTGTTCTTAGAACCAATAAGTGGAAAATATGCCTCTGTTACCTCGACGACGTCATCATATTCTCAGAAGATCTACATTCCCATTTGAACAGATTGAAGACAATCTTAGAATGTTTGAAAACAGCAGGATTGACACTCAATGCTTCGAAATGCCGATTTGCATATACCGAGCTTCTTATTTTGGGACATGTCGTTTCAAATGAAGGAATCGCGCCAGACCCAGAAAAAATTATAAGTATAAGAGAATTTCCAACGCCCAGAACTGTCAAAGATGTCCGAGCTTTTCTTGGACTTTGTTCATACTATAGAAGATTTATAAGAGAATTTTCAAAACTTGCATTGCCTTTACAGATTTTGACCCGCAAAAACCATTCGTTTGCATGGGGTAAAGAACAAGAATTGTCATTTAATTCAATGAAAAACAAACTCATCTCTCCTGAAGTATTAACGCATTACGATCCAAATAAGCCTATAGGCCTCCACACAGACGCAAGCGACCAAGGACTTGGAGCAGTGCTTGTTCATTTAGACGAAAACACTAAAGAGCGTCCAATTTCTTATGCAAGCAGGACATTACAGAAAGCAGAAACCAACTACTCTACAACCGAGAAAGAATGCCTAGCTATCATATGGGCGATTAAAAATTTAGACCATATCTTTACGGAAGAAAATTCCCTATATATACCGATCACCATAGTCTGTGCTGGATGGCAAAAATGAAAAATCCTGAAGGGCGATTAGCGAGGTGGTCACTAGAACTACAATAATATGATTTTGTCATTAAATACAAGTCTGGAAAAACTCATCTAGATGCAGATGGATTGTCACGATGTCCTATCCCGGAAAGAATTATTTCCACAATTAATTATGAGGAACATGATTATGATTCTTATATAAAAAAGATCGATAATTTGGTAAATCAGAATCCAAACAGCTATGGAGAGAACTTCACCAAATTTAAAGAGAAATTAATCAAGAAAAATGCTTCTGTGACTGGCGATCATTGGTTGTTGATAGTCCCGAAAAACAAACAGAAAGAGCTCTTAGAAAATATGCACGACCATCCAACATCAGGTCATATGGGGATTAAAAGAACTTACAATCGTCTAAAGAACAAATATTTCTGGCCCTCAATGCTTAAAACTGTGGAAGAATATGTATCGAGTTGTCCTGAATACCAGTTTCGCAAGACACCTTCCCAATTGCCTCAAGGACTGTTGCAGCCGATTCCACCAGCTTCAAGACCTTTTGAGAAAATGGGAATAGATTTGATGGGGAGATTCCCGAAATCTGGAAGAGGAAATAGTTGGATCCTGGTATGCACAGACTATTACTCCAGATATATCGAGACAGCGGTATTACCTCGCGGGACGGCGGAAGAAATTGCAGACTTTTTCTTGCAAAAAGTGGTATTACGACACGGCGCACCCAAAACAGTTATATCTGATCGGGGGAGTTGCTTCTTGAGCAAACTATTCAAAGAAGTTCTAAAGATATGCAATACGCTCCATAAGAAAACGACGAGTTATCATCCCCAGACTAACGGCCAAACGGAGAGAATGAACCGTACACTCGCTGATATGATGGCCATGTATATCGACAAGAGACATCAGAATTGGGAAAGAGATACTTCCATTCGTAACTTTCACCTATAACTCGTCCATACAGGATACTACCGGCTATTCACCATACTTCCTAATCCACGAACGAGAGCCATTGACCTTCTTTGATTCGACTTTTGATATGCCAGAGCTCTCTAAGTACAAAGACTATGACGAATATGTATCGAACCTATTAGAAATAATAGAAGATGCAAAAGAAATATCCACCTCTAAAATAATAGCCAGACAGAATAAATCCAAACAGTTATATGATAGAACTCACAGAGAAGTTAAATATGCCATCAATGATCTGGTACTGATTTGGACACCAAAAAGGAAAGTAGGAAGAGCGGACAAACTACAAAGAAGATACGTCGGTCCTTACCAAATATTGCGACAAACATCACCAGTAAACTACGAAGTCATCGAAATTGCAGAGGGAAAAAGGAAAAAGAGACAAATAGTACATGTGACAAGAATGAAACCATACAGATCACCAGACTTGAGGACAAGTCTTTTTCAAGAGGGGGAGTAATGTTGGCGCGCTGCTGGAGCCTTTAATTTACATGTTCCATTTTTAACTTACTTGTTTTGTCTACATCTTTTCTTATGGATTCAATTGTAACTTTTAACATCTTATTTATTTTTAATAACTTTCATGTATAATTATTTTTACATAATTTTGTTTTCTATAATTATTTTACATACTTTTATTTCGTCAAATTTGCATACTTTTGTTTTTAGATTATTTAAGACAATAATCTTTAGTTAGAAAGTGCTTTGCCTCCAAACTTTTGGTTTGTGAATAAACGTTAAAAAGACTTCACGAATGTTTCTTCCCAGTACATCAGGTCACCAGCGCAACAATATATAGAACATTTCAAAAATATGGCATCAAAACCAAGTACATTAATTCTCCATAAATAAGCAATATTATTAAAAACCTATTAACAAAAAATCAGTCCAATATTCCATTCAATAGAAAAGAAGCCATCTACTCCATTCATGCAATAACTAGTTTTAAATATGTAGGGGAGACTGGGAGAAAAGTCCAAAATAAGCGGAACATAATAAGAATATGAACAGTAGTGACCCAATATCTTCAATAGTTCAACACATACACATCGTAAAAAAAAATACCAAAGACTTTTATAATAGAATCCATTATAACCAAACAGCAAAAAATCATAAAGAAGGGCATTGAAATACCAGATGCATACGAAACAAAATGGACGAACACTGACTTATAGATGTAGGCAGTCTCTTATATACAACAATAGTTCATGAATTTATTAAATTTAGTTTGAAGTCTCGAGATATCGTTCAACATGCGCATATCTATGATGTATATATTTTCAAAATATTGCTTATTTAAATGTTGTAATATACTTCTCTCTCTCTCTCTCAATATCATAAGTATTTATATTATGTAAATAATACTTTATATTGAAATATTTATCATTAATTTGTTAATTTGATGCTCCTGTTGAAGAGCTGATAAATCCGAAAGCTTGAAAACGAAAAGTTCACAAAATGCTTAGCCCTGGAAGCATTGTTTATTTAATTTGAAGAAATGAAATTATTGAAGCAAGAATTTTTCTTTTACACAGAAAACAAATTTCTATTTTTCTTACAGCGATAAAAAAAAAGAATATTGAGAGGGCTTGATGGCTCATAAATGGTGACCCCTCTCAGCGGTTCCGCCGATTTAATGTACCAGACCGCTTTTTAGAGCTATAATACTGTATTGGGCGATTCTGCTTATATATATGATACACTGAAAGGTGGAATCTCGGAAATGGTATGCAAGCAAACTATAAACATAACTTTTAGAAAATGAATTATATTAAAATATTAGCATCGAGCAATGCTCTTCCGCAACAATAAGCATAAAGCAAGTTAGGCATAAATTAATTATAGGACAATAACGCGCCATCTAAACATAAGAAATCATCACTGATGAGCCAAGCGCTCCCCATATATTTTCATCGGAGTAAGGACAGTAGAATCTAATTTTATTGGTAGAAGAAACATTCGTGTTTTAATGTTTTCGATTCTTATGTATAGATGGCGCGTATTTGCCTTATAATTAAATTATGCCTAACTAGCTTTTGTCCTTATTTTTTTAGGAAAAACATTGCTTGATGCAGATACTTATATACAAGGTGCGTTCATTAATTTCCAGGACTGCTCTGTATCTTTGAAAAAAAAAAATAAAATAACTAATTTAATATTTTTCAAAATATGCCCCTCCTGCCTCAATACGCCTGTTCCATCTTTTTTTCCAATTGTCGAAGCAGGAGATAAAATCACTTTTTGAGAGGTTCCTCAAGGTTGCCTTCGATTCAGCTTGTATCATTTCAACGTTGTCAAATTTCCTTCCTTTTAACTTCATTTTCAATTTAGGATAGAGGAAAAAGTCATTGGGGCTAAGTCTGGGGAATAGGGTGGATGAGGGATCTGTATGGTTGAATGCTTGGCCAAGAACTGCAAAACAACATGGACTGTGTGCGGCCGCGCATTATCGACGTGGAGTATCCAGTCATTGTTTTGCCATCTTTCAGGTCTTTTAAGGCGCACTGCCTCCCTCAAGCGCCTCATTATCCCCAAATAAACCTCTTGATTAATTGTACGTCCGTAAGGAATAAATTCATGGTGAACCAAACCATTAATATCAAAAAATGTAACAAGCAAAAGTCTTGACTTTGGATTTTGTAAATCTTGCCTTTTTGGGTTTCGGTTCTCCTCTTTAAATCCATTGGCTGGAATGACGTTTGGTTTCCGGGTCATACTGATACACCCATGTCTCATCCCCGGTAATGATTTTTTGCATCCATTCTGGATCGGTCCGAGTCATTTCAACCATGTTTTTGCAGACATCCATTCTAACCTCCTTTTGTTCCTTTGTTAGAATCCGGGGAACAAATTTTGAAGACGTCAGGATCATATCCAAATCTTTTGTTACTATTTGATGACACAGTCCTACAGATAGTCCAGTCTCTTAAGATAAGTCTTTAATAGAAATTCTTCTGTTAGATTTAATTAATTCCTTTATTTTAAGCTTGTTTTCCTCGCAACCTAATGATCTTGAACGCCCAGTATGCAGATCATCGTTTACCTTTCCCGATCTTTTAGGAAGCGTGAAAATCATTCAAAGGTTTTTGAATGGGATAAAGCTGCATCGCCAAAAGCTTCTTTTATCAATTCAAACGTCTCAGTAGCACTTTTTTTTCATTTAAAACAAAATTTAATGCAGATTCTCTGCTCTTCGAAAATGGCCGTTTTAAAATTAGAAATGCTAACCTTACAAGGAAGTTGTTTTGTTCTATTTTTAGATCGGCGCGTGCGCCACGAGACTCGTGCTTTCAGTCAGGTGTGGCCGATTGTCCAATATTTAACTCTGTATAAAATATTTTATTTGGCTTTTTTATTTATTTTATTTTTTAACCAGTCCTGGAAATTAATTAACACAATCGCACCTTGTATAATTCTACTCTCCATAGATTGCTTGAATACCATTTCTAAGATTTTATCCATATATAAGCAGAATCGTCCATTACAACATTATAGTTCTAAAAAGCAGTCTGGTAGATTAAATTGGGAAAACCGCTGGGAGGGTTCACCAGTGATGAGCCAAGCCATCCCAATATATTTCCATCGCAGTAGAGATAGTATAAGTTTGTTTTCTGTGTAAAGGAAAATTCGTGCTTTGATACTACTCTTAGAAATATTAAATATTCATAAACATATCTTTTTTATATTGAAATTATATTTAAAAAATTAAATAGAAGTCAAAAAGCGGCTCAATAATGGTTTACCTTAGAGGTTCTACTGGATTAAGAGACCCCTCTACTATTGTGTTAGGCCGAATAATCATATATAGAATCTGTATTTATAAAATAATACAAGTTATAGGTGTATAGGGACATAAGTCACTAAAACCATAGAAATATTATTATAAATATACAGGGTAGCCCATAAGTTCCGATACCAGTTCAAAATATTTAACTAATACTTTATTTAAAATATTTGTCTATTTAACATATGCGTGTGTTTAGGTTCCATCCAAGTTTAAATCAGAAAATGCCATCCCTCGATATTGAAGAAAGAATTAAAATTATAAAATTATATTATCAACATGGTAATTGCACAACTCTACGACGTCAATGGTCAAAGAATTATGAGTCTTCTGCAACTTCTAAATCAACCATAACAAGAATAATTTAAAATGTTGAAAATACCGATAGTGTGGCAGATTTCCCTAGATCAGAATAACTACACTCTGCTACCTGTGAAACTAATATAAACTTAGTTAAAGCATCTTTAGAAGCTATTCCTCAAAAATCAACAATAAGGTTGTCTTAAGAGCTTAAAATACCCAGAACCCCATCCAAAAAATGCTAAAAGTCTTGATTATAAGCCCTTTATTCCTAAATAATTTCATGAACTTCATGAAGATGATTGGGATAGAAGGATGATATTTTGTGAAAAAATGCCTGAAATGATCCATAATGATAAAAATTGCACTAGAAGAAGAATTTAATCTTCTTGATGCGGATTTATGTGATCGTGTTTGTTAAAGTGTCCCTTAAAAGACTTAGATTGTGTTTGGAACCAATGGAGGACATTTTGAATAACTATTATATATATATATCTATATAAATAAAAATGAATGTATGTGTGTGTGACAATTTGACAATTAAAAATCATTTATTGTCTTCTAGACCATATTACATCATTTTAACAATGAAAGAGAGAAAGAGAAGAAAGAAAATATATTACATAAAGAATGAAATATTTACATATACAGGGTGCGGTAGATAAGTAATGAGACTCAGTCTAGAAAAACAAATTTATTGATCTGATTTGTACAAAACGTTGATATTCTTAAAAGAACTCGCCTTGGGCGTCGACACAACGTTGCCAGCGCGTTTTCCAAGCTTCATATGCCCCACTGTAGTCCGTTGGAGTTATACCAGTTAGTGCCTTCGTGACAGCATGTTGGATGTCCGGGATATCGTCGAAACGATGACCCTTCAGGCATCTTTTTACCTTCGGAAATAGGAAGTAATCAGGAGGACTCATGTCAGGGCTGTATGGTGGCTGTGGCAGAACTTCAACTCCAATTCGGGTCAAATAGGAGGTCTCGAGGAACGCTGTGTGCGCCGGAGCGTTGAGCAAGGTCCTGTCACTTCCGTTTGACGGCTTTGTGCAATCGCAGAAGGACTTCTTTGTAGAATTCGGCATTAACAGTTTTCCCCTGAGGGACAAACTCTTTGTAAATTAACCCCCGCTGGTCGAAAAACTCAATAAGCATTGTCTTGACTCGGGACTTTGGCATTCTTGCTTTCTTCGGCCGCGGGGAGGCCGGTGTGTGCCACTCCGAGTTTTGAGCTTTCGACTCCGGGTCGTATTGGAATGTCCACGATTCGTCGCCTGTTACTACGTTGTCTAAAAAATCTGGATTATTTTCCAATCCATTCAACATCTCACGGCAAACGTCCACTCGTCGTTGCTTTTGTTCGGCGGTGAGCACTCGGGGAACCAATTTTGCGCAAACTTTCCTAATCATCAAATCTTACGTAACAATTTGGTGAACCGTAAATTTATTCACGGAAACCTCATCGGCGATCATTTTGAGACTTAAACGACGGTCGGAGTCCAGGAGTTCTTTCACTTTGGCCACCGTTTCACCACACGACTCGTTGAAGGGCGTCCAGATCGTTCCATGTCTTCAACGGATTCCCTCCCATTTTAAAATTCATTAAGCTACCGGAACACTTGAGCTCTTGATAGGGCGTCCTCTTTGTAGGCCTCCGTAATCATAGCAAAGGTTTCCGAAGCAGTTTTGCCCAAGCGAAAGCAAAATTTGATTGCATACCGCTGTTCTATCGAGCGATCCATCTCCAGCGTTTTCACAAGTGTCACGGGCACACAAACAACGTATTACGCGAAGCTCGACTCTCACTGCGCCTGAGCTACGACGCGACTGCGAACCGGTTCTATTGTTAGCTCAGATCCCCCACCATGTACCTGCAGGTGGAGAACGCACTGTGAGCGACTGGGGGCGATGTCGAGCCCGAGGACCCTGATAGAGGTGGTCGACCAGGAGGCGCCGAGAGGGGTGTCGCCGCGGTTGCGCCCTGCGCCGCACCAGAGGCCAGCGCTCTTCCGGAGGTTCACACCAACTCCGGAGGCCTGCTTATAGTCTTCGAAGACGGTCGCCACCTGCTCGAAGTCCTTGTCGCGATGGAATAGGAGAACGATGTCGTCGGCGTAAGCGATGAGGTTGCCCACGCCGAGGGTCAACTCCAGGCGACGTAGCAGCGGCCCCGTGGCGATGCTAAAAAGTGCGGCGCTCACGGCGCAACCCTGCCTTAGGCCGTTGAGGAGGGGGAAGGCTGTTGTATGAAAGCCTCCGGCCCGGATCGTGGCGTCCGCCCCGGCGTAGAGGATATTAATCCAGGCCATGAAAGCCGGCGGGAGGCGGTGGGACGTTAGCAGGGACTCCAGGAAGCAGCTGGTCTAATGAGTCAAAGGCGGACTCCAGGTCGACGCCCAGCGGTCGAAGCGGTGGCCTCTTCGACGGCGTCCGTCACCATGGCGATTTTCAATGACGGGGACCTCCCGAGGATGGCGTAGGTCTGGCATTCTGGCACCAGGGTCCGCAGGTGGGGCTTGAGGCGCCGGGGAAGGATGGCGGCCAGGACCCTGTAGTCGGCCGAGGGCAGCGCGACGGGCCTATAGCCTTCAAGGCCGCGTCCTCCGCGGGCCTTGGGCACGAGGCAGATGGAGCTGCGCCGCGTCGACGGAGGCAGGGCACCGCGAAGCCGTGATGCCGCGAACACCCGGGCCAGAGCTTCCGCGAAGAAGTCCTCGTTGAAGGCGACGAGGAGCTCGCACGGCAAGCCGTCCCAGCCGGGGGCCTTTCCGCGAGGGAGGTGCTCGATGGCGTAGGCGATCTCGCTGGGGCTGATGTCTGGCCGGTGGAGCGGGTCCTCCTCACTCAGCTCGCGGGTGGTGGTGATCGCGCTGCTGGTGATGAAGGCAGCTCCCGCATCTGGATCGCTGGTGGGACGGGCGAAGCGGGGCTGGAAGGTCGCGAACGCTCTCCGCCGAAGCTCGGGGCCCTCGATAACGTTGTCCTCCTCGTCCCTGATGACGCTGACCGGGCGTCGGAGGCGGATGGCGCGTGCCAGGTCCGGCAGCGATGGGTAGTCGGCCCGGATGGAGGAGGCCTCGAGCTGCGCCGCGATGTAACGTCTCGCCCTGTAGACGTAGCTGTGGCTGGCAGCGTGGCGCGGGTCGTGCAGGGATCTGGCCTCCGCCAACAGCCCCACCTTGATGGTGGTCCACCTGTCCCATATAGTCCCGTCGTCGTCATCGTGCGCTGTGTCTTCCTCCAACTCCCGGATGTAGCCAGCCAGATGTGTGTGTGTCTGTCCTTTATGCCTGACCAAACCACTCATTGGAACGTCATGAAACTTTGGGAAGTTATTTAGCATAGTACTGGGAAGGTTTCTGAAAAATAATTTATTGAATATCTTGAATATCCTTAGACTTATTTGCAGATTTGTAGATTTAACTCGCAAGCAGCGCCACCTTGCGACGGAGAAAGGCTTAGGCAGGATGGAACTTCGTCCATCTTCCATAAACGACCATGATTTTTTTCAACTGATCGAGTATTTTTCAAGGGACCGGGAAAAAATGTTCACTAGATAAAACGATGGTTTTTTAATGTAGAAAATTAGGAAAGACAAAATTCAGGATGACACGGCACACAGGAACCGGGAAAAAATGATCACTTTATCGAGAGATTCAAATTTACGAGTTTCAAATTATCAAAATATATCTATTTTTTTAATAAGTTTATAGAGAATTGTTTTAACAAATGTTCGTTAGACAAACCTTTACTCGGGTAAAACCCGGGCGAAGCAGGGTACATCCGCTAGTATTCAAATATATTTGAAAAAACCTTTCTCTATAACCTAGAATAAAATAGTTATAGTTTTTATTCTAGTTTGCCTTTTAATTTTTAATAAGAAAATTAAAGGGTTCGGGACTTATGTGCCACCCTGTATTTGGCCGAGTTATTTGACCTATAAGATAAAATGTGAAACTTTAAATTTTAATTAAAAATCTAATAATAATGAAAAAACTACAATTCGACTTCCTCATGCATATTTTAGAGATTTTTTACATAATTCTTAGGAGATTAAAAAAATAATTTCTTCTCTTCATTTATATATTGATCAAAGACCCTCAATTCTTTTAATTAATTTTTCTCTCTGTGTTCTAATAGTTTAAAAATATTTTAAAATTAATATCGTAGATTTGTTTCATTTAATCAATACGGAATGTAATTTGAAGAGAAGTTTCCGAAAATCTATTTAAAAAAAAAAACTATATTAAAAACGCGTTTTAAATCACTATAAAATTAGCTATAAACTAGACAAGTTACTCGGTTTCATTTAGATTCTGCTCGTCCCACCATAATATTGTTTTTTTAATAAAGGTTTATTATTATTTAATTTATGATTATCATCTATTAGTAGTAGAAGAATAGAAGTAATGATAATTAATCAATGTTTCAGCACCATTTTGATTATTTCGAACCTAAATATTAAAATTGGCGGAATAATTGGAATAGGCCATAAGTCGAAAGTATAACAGCGTCTCCTTCCAAAACACACAATTGTGTCAATTCTATTATACAAATCATGGTAATAACAATGGAGCTAACACTAAATTATGTTATTTACGCAATATAACAATAGAATCAACCTTTCGAAAAGCTAAAAAAGAACAATAAACTATTTAGAGAATAATTTAAGACCGAACCTGGTTACAAACTGAAATGTTACGCAATGTATTGAATATTATTTGAGGTATGCAAATTAGGCGGTTCTGCGTAGACTGTGGCTCCAAAATCAGCTTTCAATCCCGGAAATGAGAGTCTGAAGGGGATAAAATATTTTTCTAAAGCTCTCTAAATTTCTTTATTGGGCGCGAGCGCTTCCCAGAAACAAATTTCTTCAGGTGTGAGAAGAAATATAAGTCTGAGTGTGCCAAATCAAGAGAATAGGGGGTAAGCCGAGCAAATCGTACCTAAATCCCGCAGTTTTATCAATGCCAACAAACCTTTGTTAGCAGCTTCTTTGTCCTGGTTAAATATTTTCTTTTCATCCTCAAGCCAGGCCTCTTCTCGCGAATTTTGACATCCAGCTGGTCAAAAAGGTTAGAGTAAAATTCGCCTGTGTTACTTGTAATTTTTCGAAATAATCATTAAACAGAATTTATTCGTAATCCCATAACACACTGGACTTGACCTACCGGAAGATGCGATCGACTTCGATTTCTTCGACACTAAACCACCGACTTCCACCCATGTTTCGACTAATGTTTAGTTTCTGGCGTGTAGTGGTGAACCCATGTCTTGTCCATGGTGAAAAATCGCTGCAAAAATCAGTCGGATCCTTTTTGAATCGATTCAAAAATTTCTGCGAATGTCGTTTGCGCACTTACTTTTGATCTGCATTCGGAAAATGCAGCACCTACCTTTCGCAAAGCTTTCGCATCTCTAATTCTCCGTACAAAATATTCCGCACCTTTTCTTCCGATAGCCCCAAGGCCTCAACTATCTCACACAACTTTATTCGTCTATCGTCCAACACGATATTGTGAACCTTTTCGATAGTTACTGATGTGGTTGCAGTTTTGGCCGTCTTTCACGTGGGTCATTTTCAGGCAGGTGCGACACGCTCAAATCCAGCTTTCCACTTTTTTACGGTTGAAATTGTAGAAGTAGAGTTTCCGTAAACTTTTGTCAACTTCGGATGATTTTTTTTATGGTTAATACATCCAAAACGAAAAATGTAAGGTTTGCACGATATTCAAGTTTACCTTTTTGACGAAACACGCGCAAGAAGTGTACTGCAAAGACTCGTTATACAAACCTTTTGAGCGAACAAGTTAAACCTTGTCCTCTAAACTAGTGACAAGCGGAGAAAATATTTTCCGATTAGAATGCCATCTATGGGGTCCGCCCGAGAACTTATTACCTTACCCTCGTACCATTTATGGTGTCAATAATTTTTTTTTTTTCAATATAAAACCTATTGAAGTTTTTGAACAACATTTTTAGGGGAAAACTCAGATAAAATGTCTCTACACACAACCACTCCAATTATTATTTGTATATTCTTGAACTGAAAAAATCAGTTCAGATAGCAAGTTCATCAATTTAAACCATAACCCTTAAGGATTTTGGTTTATTTCAAAGAATACCACTTTAAGTGTGTATTTGCTTTCTGCTTTTTAAAACATTTTTAAAATTAAAAACAATTTGAACCGTTCATTTCAGTTTCTAAACTGGTAAAATTCGGCCCAGTGAAAAGTTACCACTAGAATGCTCTTGCAATCAAACTTTTATAAATAAGCGCATAGAAACTATATTATTATCTATAATAAGATCGACTATATTATAATACAGGGCTAGGTTTCTTCAACACTTTTAATTCTCTAGATATCAGGCCAACATGCCCTTCAATAGGAAACTAGAAATATGACTTCTAGCTAACTATATATACGCGCCGAAAATAAAAATATATAAATATATATTTTGCTAAAATTTATTTTAAATATTTTGAAATCGTATATATAATTCAATTACAGTGGTATTTGCATTTTTCCTTTAAGAAAATATATGATAGTTTCCAACTATATTCAAAATCAGTAGGCCAAGACTATACTCCTACAATACCTTCATATACCTACATAATTCTTCAATAGCAAAATAAAACATAAATATCAGCTCAACTGTGGATTTTAATTGCATTTATTGCTTTGTATGTTTCTGGAAAATCAACATTTCAGTTTATACTATTGGATTGTTTAGATATTGTCCCGGTAGAGAAGACAAGTATACCTAAAGTTTAAGTAAAAAATAATTTATGAATTAAATCAATAGAATGCAAAATGTGTTAATTAATTTTACAAGTGATAATCTTCAAGCATGGTAAGGAGAAATGGCTAGGCAAATATTTATGATGATAAACTAACAAAAAAGTATTTACAATAATTATTCAGTGACATTGCCCCCTTCCTAGATGACCAGCGTCCCGCTGTAATTATCACTTGAACAGATCAGCTTGGTCCTCAGGGACATAGTAGAGTTTCATCTTCAAAACGTGGACCAGGTCTCTTGTTTGGCGTCTCATGGTTGGTTGGTCCACAGATTCAACTTCGAAGGTTACGTCAGAGAGTTTCCAAGTAACCCTTTACGGTCCGAAGTACCTTTTCATCAGTTTTCCCGAAGTCCCACCTTTCTTATTGGGATGAAAATCCATACCAGGTCACCGACGTTGTAATCCATGGCCTCATGCTTTGAATCATATCTGGCTTTGTCCTTTTCTTGGGCTTACAAGGTTTCTAATCTTGCTAGTTGCCTGGTCTCTTCGACTCGTGACGCAATCCTTCTGCTGTATTCCTCTTGAAGCTTTTCTATCGGGTTTGAAAATAAGGTACCCACAGTTGTTTCAGCCTCACCTCCATGGATTAGTTCGAATGGAGTGAAACCTGTCGTGGCTTGTTTTGCGGTGTTGTAGGCAAAAGTGACGTAGGGCAGGATTACGTCCCAGTCGTTCTGTTCAACACTTACATCGCCATCATGTTGGCTTAGGTTTTGTTTAACCTCTCTGTCTGCCCATTCGTCTGGGGATGATACGATGTCGTGAACCGGTGTATCGACGACCATTGATTAGGGAATTCTGCAATTAACTTGGATTGGAATACTTGTCCTCGGTCCGTGACGATTTCTCTGGGGGCTCCGTGATTAAGAACAAAATCTTCCATCAAGAACTTGGCTGCTTCTTTTGCTTCCCCTGTGGTTAAGGCTTTAGTAACGGAAAATCGAGTAAGATGGTCAGTGAAGGCTATGATCCATTTATTACCGCCAAAGGATATAGGGAATCTCCCAAGTAGATCTATTCCGAATCTTTGGAATTGAAAGTTTGCAGGGGAAATGGGCTTGAGCAAACAAGCGACTTGGGGTTTGTATGTTTTTTTTTCTTTGGCATTCTTTGCAATGTGCTACATACTTTCGTATATCCTTGAGAAGTCCTGGCCGAAAGTATTTGTTTCTAACCTCTCATTAGTTTTAGAAATTCCTAGGTGACTCGCTGTAGGAGCGTCGTGTAGGCTTCTCAGTAGTTCCAATCGTAGGTGCTTGGGGATGAGGAGGAGGAGTGTGTTTTCAAGGGGGACGAAATTTCTTTTGTACAAGGTTCCTTTTACCAGTCATACTCTCTTGGTCCGTCTCCGCATTCTTCTAACAATTTTCTAATTCTAGGGTCCTTTGTCTGTTTAGTATGGAAGCAGGTAAGTGCAGTTATTGAGGACTCATCATCATCTTATTCTTTGTCTGTTTTTCCGATTTGCTTTCGAGAGGACTTCGAGATAGACAGTCCGCGTCTTAGTGTTTACGCCCGCTTTTGTAAGCTACCGTAATGTCGTATGCCTGGAGTTTAATGGCCCACCTCGCTAGTCGTCCCGTCGGGTCTTTCAAATTGGAAAACCAGCAAAGGGCGTGGTGATCTGTAACGATGACGAACTCGCGACCAAAAAGGTAGGGGTAGAATTTGTTTATTGCTCATATCACGGCCAAACATTATATTTTTGTTATAGAGTAATTCATCTCTACCTTCGTTGGGGTTCTTTAGGCGTAACCAACTGTTCGCTATTTCCCGTCATGGACCTATACGAGGACTGTTCCGATACCATAACCGCTGGCGTCAGTATGAAACTGGGTTGGCAGGTGTTCTTCAAAATTAACTAAGACAGGTTCAGACATCAGGACTCCTTTCAGGGATTCAAATTCTTCTTGTTATTCTAAGTATCAAGATAATCTCTTGTCTTTTTTGATAATTTCGTGGAGAGGGACAGCTTTCTCTGCGAATTTTTCAATAAATCTTTGATAATATGAACATATTCCAAAGAGGCTTCTACATCTGTTATATATTTTGGGGACGGAAACTTGGCGATGGCTTCATTCTTTTCTGGATCTGGATAAATACCTTACCATCGACGAGTTGTCCGAACACTCTGATTCATTTAGTTTCGAAAAGGTACTTTTTTCAATTGAGACTCAAATCTGCTTTGCTAAAGCATTGTAAGATGATATTGAGTCTGTGCAAGTGTTCGTCAAATGTTTTGGAGAAAACTACAATGTCTGGGTAACACAAGCACTGTGTCCACTTCATCCCCCTTAGGATTTTGTCCATCAAACTCTCAAACGTTGCACAGGCCGGAAGGCATCACGTGAAATTCATATAGACCATCTGGGGTTATGAAGACGGTTTTCTCTCTATCTGTCTCGTCTACCTCTATCTGTCAATATCCAGAGCGAAGGACCATTAACGAGTAAAATTGGGCGCCTTTTAAAGAATCAAGAGTATCGTCAATTCAAGGGAGTGGATAAACGTCTTTTTTTATTATTATTCTGTTCAATCGCCTGTATTCAACACAGAAGCCCCAATTGTCGTCTTTCTTTTTCACCAAGTTAACAAGCGATGACCAAGGGCCTTCTGAGTGGCTTATTATTCCAGCATATTGCATCTTGTCCACTTCCTGTTGGATTGCTTATTATTCTGTTGGGGAAACTCGGTAGGGCCTGTCTTTAATCGGTCGATGGTCTCCAGTTTCGATTTTATGCTTTGTTAGAGGTGTCTGTCTTACTGCTTCATTATTGGTATCGAATACCTTATCAAATTGTTTCAGAATTGATAAGACTTCAGATTGTTGATCTTCTGATATCTCGTCACTAATCAAATTCCGAAAAAAATGCAACGTCCTCCTTATTATCATTCTTGGGACTAATATCTCGCGCCAAGGATCAGAGCACTCCGAGATAGCAGTAAAGTGATTTTCGTCAAAAACTTGTATTCTTCTTAGAGACATTCCTTTAGGGATAATTTGAGATGTTGGCCTAGAGTTCGCAATCCAAAGCTGTCCCTTATTTTGATTGATTGTAAGAAGTGTATAGGGAAGTGATAGTTCTTTTTTTCAATAATGTGCATTTTGTGGTTTAAAAAGTACCTTGTTTCGTCCATTGAATTCTTAGATTTCTTCATTTCGACTTAGAGCGCTATGTCCCCCTAGGGACATTTGCACTATAAAAATAAACTAATTTTTTAAAGAAAAGAAAGAAAGATATTTTAAACATATATAAAATTAGTATGCACGTTAGTTCGAAGAAAAGATAAAAAATATATATATCAACACAATTGTTATATGCACAAAGGGTTGGTAAGCAAATTTAGTTAAATGAAATAAAATTGTAAAGTATTGTGTTTATTCGAGAAAAGCAATTTACAGATTAAAAATAAGATTTTGTGGAATATTTTATAATAAAAATATGCTAGATATTAGAGAATTATTCAATTAAAACAATACTAAAAATAGTTAATTACTAAATAAAAGGTTCCAATGGAATTTAGTAGTTTTGTGTTGGCCTGTAGCTCACTTATCGCAGTAAAACTTTTTCTTACATTTTGTTGAATACATCTCATATTTTCAATCATATAGGATATGATTCTATTCAAAATTGAGCTTCAAATTGTATTTGATACATCATTTCCCTCGTATATTTGTGAATATTGTGTCCTTTGAATAATTCTGTCTATTTGTGATTTGTAAATCGGGCATTCACTTAAATTTGATTTATGGTTTGTAGTAAGGTTTTTAAATTTTGGGTGCTTAGAGCAATTGTGAAAATTTGGTGCTTCAGTACAGTTGTGGCTACCCTGTACACCGAATATTTTACATATTTTAATGCTTTCGCAGTCTTTTGTTTTGTGGTTCGGATTGAATTCAAAACAATTTTGGCATTGTCTTACAAATATTCTGTCTTGTGTAGAACATCGCTCAAAATCGGTGTATATCTCATTACCCATTTTTCTTGAAATTTGGTAAACTTTAGGAGTTACTCTTAAATACTAAATTGTGATATGAAGAGTTAGATTTAATTGTAAATAGAACTTTTATTTCATTTTCCAAATTTTCTAGATCAGAATTCATTCTGCCTATGGTTTGAACGAAGTTCGCCGTATCTGTAATTTTGGATACGTTTTTGACTACTATATTTGTATCTCTTAGTGTCGTTATGTAAATTTTACTAATCAATTTTAAATCTTCCGATTTGTTTAATTCATCCAGTAGTATTTTATTATCAGTTTGGTTTGGAACCTTTATAATTACAGACTTTTTTGCGTTTATAATTCTATTAATATTAATGTTTTTACCATTTTCTCTAACATTTTAAATATTATTAGAATTTTTTTGAAGTGCATCAGAATTAGGTACACCATCATTTAAAGCCACAATTAAAGTAGATTCATCTTTGAATGACTGTTTTTTTTTTAATTTTAATTAGTTCTGCTTCCTGTCGCACAACTTGAGCATAGGAAGGTGTCTGTTTCGGAATCTTTTTAAGAACTTTATCTAGTTTATTATCTATAGCCTTTTCTATTGTGTCGGTCAAACTATCTATTGTATATGTTTATTTAACTCAGATATAGATTCAAATCCATTTTTTACTTGGTTAATCATTGAAGATAAGTAAGTTATATCATTTTTTGTTATAGAATTTTTATTAGTTTTGAATTTGTTATCAATATATATTAATATTCTATCGAATTTAACATCTATTGATTTCAAAATACAATCCATGTCTTCTGTCCAAAAGAAAAAAAAAAGAATTGAAGTGATATTAATACTATAGTTATGATATAAATAATTTAGGACAGAAAGATATAAAAGGTGATATTAAATCTAAAAGAAGAAAGAAAAAGTACTTAGCTTAACGAGACGAGCGAAGCAAAACTCGTCCGCACAGTTGGCTTCAGAAGCCATATTCTTAGTTAATAACACTAGTACACAAAATGAAAAAAGAATTTCTTCTCCTCAATTAAACAAAAAAAATTCTGGGTTAACTTTTTGTGCTGATTAACGTGGTATTATTATTTTTTCGATTAGCCCAATTTCTCAAGTTATGGATATAATGCCTTTACACATGATGTTCATCTATTGGAGGAAAAGTTATGACATTAAACTTATAACTATATAAATAAATGCGCCAAAGATAGTGCAAATGAAGAAACAATATTATAAATATATACATGTGTATATATTTTACTTCAATAACTGCCCTTAGATATATATATTTATCAAACTACTTACTCTATCCATATAATTTTCATTCACACACACACAAAAATCTAATTTCTTTCTCTTTCTTTTTCAAAATTATCAGGAGAATTGTTTTTATATATAAGATAGAAGGTCTTAACAAAAAGCTGTATATACGAAAAAACATTTTATTTAGTTTAATAAACATTATTTATAAAGGTGCAGCAATATTTAGGAAGTAATAAAAAATTATATTCATGGATTTAGAGATTTTTCTTTGTAATCAATTATATTTTGCTTGTTTGTCATCACGCATCAGATTCCAACAATATTCCGCCACCATATGTTGATTCCAAAGATCATTGTAGCGTTGCTGAATGATTTTAATATCTTGGTGGAAGCGTTCACCTTGTTCTTTTCTCTCTGCACCGAGATTATCAGGGAAAAAGCTCAAATGTCAATCCATAAAATGAAATTTTAGATTCGTTATGCACTCGAGCTTGGAATTTGGAAATCATATTTTCTACGATTCTCGCATAATTCGGTGACTTATTATTGCCTAAAAAGTGTTAGACAACGTCGATGAATGCAAGCCAAGCATTTTCCTTGTCTTCTTTCAATGTTGCAATAAACTATTCGTCATTTATTAGTTTACGAATTTGAGGTCCAATGAAAATACCTTCCGTTACCTTAAAACAACTAATCTTCGGAAATTTAGTCATTAAATATTTGACAGCATCACTATCTTTATTTAAAGCCTTTACAAAATTTTTCTTTAACCCTAATTTGATATGTAAAGGGGGAAGAAGCATTTTAAGTTTATGGAAAAGCGGTTCATTCTCAACGTTTTGTTCGCCTAAGCTAAACATACTTCTTTCAGAGGCCACATTTTTTGTATATAATGATTTCTTTCTGTCTCTGTTGTCCCACTTGCATAAAAACAAGGATACTTTGTGTTTCCTTTCTGCAAGCCCTGTAAAATTCCTATCGTTTCCTATTACGATAGACAGAGATTTTGGTTTGTGGTAACAAGAGGTTCCTTTGCTTTAATCTTGATCCAAGGATTTCTGCTGCTTCTTCTGATAGCCCTAGATACCTAACTAGATCATTTAATGATGCCTGATCAAATAAATGTGGAATGCCACTTTCATTTGAAATAAATTCAGGGTCTTCTAATTGATAATCATCTGCAAATGCTGTGTGCTGATCATCCTTTTTGATATAGGATTCTTGAACCGTTTTATGAATCGGTATGGAATTCTCGAGGTCGTGAGGAAAAGGTGGCCTAGCTGATGGTATATCAGGATAAAGGTTAGTTTGCTTCTTTTTGCTATTAAGGCCTGTGATTTTGCAGACACAAAAATAACAATCGTCATAGTGATTTTTTGGATCTCGCCAACCATTGGTACACCAAAGGGCACACCTTTTAATTTCCCCGATTTCCATTGCAAAAGCCCTTGATAGCACGTTCCGCACACACTATGGGGGCACCACCACTTGTCTTGATCACCTAAGGCCACATCAAAATATTCTTTATAGCATTCTTTTATCTATGGGCTGATACGTTTACTCTGTTTGGGAATTATAAATTTTCCACAAATGTAGCAGAACATTTCTGGATTAGCTTCGCATTTACGCGGCATTATTTATATATTCAAAATTATTTATAAAAATAAATGTATTGTTAAACATTTTATTGATATAAAATTGCAATGGTATGCATTCCATCTAAATGATGATTAAATTTTATGTTTTCAAAGTCAATATCTTCAAAATATTTCGATGACAGCGATGACATCAGCTTCTTTATAAAATTAAATATTTTCAAATATTTAAAAATATTGAGCTAATTTTGAAAAATGAAGGTTATATTCATGATCTACGCATTGGAAATTACTAGAAACAACTTTCAAATATTGAAAAGGAAAAAGTGTGTGTATTAGTGTAACATTTATTTTTGATAGATTCGCCTGAAATGATTATGTTTTCAGAGGCTACGACTCTATCCTCGGTGGCTAGCGAATTCAAATCATCTTTATCCTCTTCAAGCCTGATATCGGCACGTCCACAATCGATCACGGCATTTGTTGCCTCCAAAATATCCCATACGATTATGATGCTGGGGTTGCTACAGAGAAGGACGATAAATTCCAGCGGTTGTCTTAACCCATTTATGCTCAAACCTATTGTGCATCGATCTAAAGACGTACCTTTCTTGCCATCGTCGACTCTAAGAGTTATTCCTTCATCCTTGAACGTCGCTTTTTCAAGTGCCGTCTTAACCCGTACGAGATAACAGAGAATGAAGCTCCCGAATGGACCAATGCAGAAAATGCAACGCCATATATAATTGTTTCAACGAAATTGTGTTCTAAATTGGGGGCTTTCGTCAATGAAGGGTTTTTGACAACCGCGGCCTCTCCCTCAGAAGAAGTCGCGACGTTTGTTTTTTTTCCATATTGTAGCGGCGTGGGGATTGGCTTGTATGTCGGCCTCGGGAAATGGACTGGCGTCAAATGATATTCAGGATGATATTAATTGTGATAATTTGACCAATAAAGGAAATTGTGAAAAATAAAAGTTGCTAAAGGCTTTCTTATCTTGAAAGAAGACAATCCTGCCACAGGGAGTTAAATGAAGTCTCAGGAGGATACTTCAGTAAAACCAGGTGGTGACTGCGAGAATGACTCCTCACAAACTGAACCGATAGAGGAAAGATGCGAAAAAGGAGGAAGAAAAAAAGGAGAAACAAATAGCGTCTCAAAAGAACGGCACAGAGCAAATCATATTGTAGTGATGAAATAATTAGCAAGTGTTATCGCATTTAAGAACAATTTAATAAGCGAGTGAAGTTTATATGAAGTTAATAAAGATTGTTTATATGAGGGCAAAGAAAAGTAGCACTAGCGCGAGCTCGAGCGTTCGCGAGAGAGTTCGCGTGGAACAACCTGGCGCTGCAACAAGCTTCCTGTTCCATTAAGTCGGCTTATGCTACACTACTCCCTCTCCCATGAGAAGCTGTTCTACAGCTCCTGAGGATATGGACGGTGTCGCGCTTCTTCTGTCTTCTACCTTGTTCACTGACTGCTTCGACCTCGTAGGTCACGTCCAATATTTTCTTTGTAACCCTGAAGGGACCGAAGTATCGTCTTAGGAGTTTTTCAGGAAATCCAACACGTAGATCTTTCCTGTATGTCGAGCGTCGTAGTTAGTTTTGTTCGTCTCTTGAGCCTTGAATATGTGATGACGGGCTATTTGTCTTGCCTCTTCGGCTCTAGTTCCCAAATTCTGAATGAATTCCTCTCCCTCGGGCGAGCTACTGTAGGAGAAGATAGTGTCGAGGGTCGTCTCGGCCTCTTTTCCATGGATCAGGAAGAATGGCGTGAAGCCAGTCGATTCTTGTTTGGCCGTATTGTAGGCAAAAGTGATAAAGGGCAACATCTCGTCCCAGTTCTTCTGTTCAAGGTCCATATACATTGATAGCATGTTGGCAATTGTTCTGTTTGATCTTTCTGTTAAGCCGTTGGTTTGGGGATGGTACGCCCTGTCTTCTTTTTGATGCCACATTTATTAGTCAGTTCCTGAAGGAGTTTTGATTGGAAATTTCGACCTCGATCCATTACTATTTCTCGAGGGGCTCCATGTTTCAGTATGACTTCTTATAAAAGAAATTGCGCGAATTCCTGGGCTTCACCTGATCCTAGGCTTTGAGTTATGGCGTATTTAGTAAGGTAGTCGGTAAAAACGACTATCCATTTTTTCTTTCCTCGAGAGATATGGGGAAGCGTCCCAATAAATCTATTCCGGCCTTTTGAAAGGGGCTGTCCGGAGGCGGAATGGGCTTGAAATAGCCAGGGGGCAATTGAGATACACCCTTACTACGCTGGCAGTCCTGACAATGGCCAACGTACCTCTCCACGCTTCTGTACATCCCTGGCCAGTAGAACCTTCTGTGGTCGGTTTTAGCGAAACCCAGATGTCCAGCGGTAGGTGCGTCATGCAGGTCGCTCAGGATTTGCATTCGAAGGTGCCTTGGGACCACCAATAGTGAAAGCTGTCCATTTGGGTCATAATATTTCTATAGAGAATCCCTTTGACAATTTTGAACTTGTCGTCTTGCTTGGTAAGTGAAGGCTGAGATATATTTCTGATTATTTCCGCAATGTAAGAGTCATATTCCTGTTCTCTACCGATGCCACTTAAAAGAAATAATGTGGGGATATCATCATTAAAATTCTCCTCGGTATGTTTTAGCGGATTTCTCGATAGGCCGTCAGCATCTTGGTGCATTCTCCCATTCTTTTAGACAATGGAGACGTCATACTCCTGTAGCCTCAGCGCCCACCTCGCCAATCTGCCTGCAGGATCTTTCAAGTTGGTCAACCGACATAAGGAATGGTGGTCGGTGACAACTCTAAAGTGACGTCCGAACAAATAAGGCCTAATTTTTTTCAATTGCCTATATTGTGGCCAGGCATTCTCTCTATGTTTTTGAATAATTTTGTTCGGCCCTTAAAAGGGTGCGCGAAGCATAAGCGATTACCTTTTCATCACTACCTTGTTTTTGCGCAAGCACGGCACCTATTCCATATCCACTGGCATCAGTATGTAGTTCAGTCGAAGCGTCATCATCAAAATGCTCCAACACTGGTTTTGACGTCAAGGCAATCTTTAATTTCCGAAATACTCCCTCTTGGGCTGTGTTCCACTCGAACTTTGCCCTTTAGAAAGTAGTGCGTTAAGGAGGCGTGCGATATCCGCATAGTTCCTAATAAAGCGTCTATAATAAGATGATAAACCAAGGAAGCTTCTTACCTGCTGCAAGTTATTAGGGGCTGGGAATTCGGTGATTGCCTTAATCTTCTCTTCGTCTGGCCGGATCCATATCTGGTCTACCTGATGCCCAAGGATCTTTATTTTACTGGCACCAAAAGAACACTTGCTGGAATTTAGCCTTAGTCCAACTTTCTTGAAACAGTTCAAAACCGCCTCTATTCGTGCTAGATGGTCCGAAAAATTATTTGCGAACACAATGACATCGTCCAGATAGCAGAGATATATTGTCCACCGTAGGCCCTTCAGGAGATCATCCATCATCCTTTCGAAAGTGGCGGGGGCGTTGCAAAGTCCAACAGGCATGACCTTAAATTCAAAAAGGCCATCTGGAGTGATGAAGGCAGTTTTTTCACAATCGGCTTCATTAACGCTAATCTGCCAATATCCCGACTTAAGATCCATCGTGGAGTATATCTTCGCCCCTTTAAAACAATCAAGAGTGTCGTCAACTCGTGGGAGTGGATAAACGTCCTTTTTGTCACTTTATTTAAGCCCCGATAATCCACACAAAAGCGCACGGATCCGTCTCTTTTTCTTATTAAAACGACCGGTGAAGCCCAAGGACTTTTCGAGGGTTGGACGACTCCAATTTCCATCATTCTGTCAACTTCTTCTTGAATAACTTTCCTTGCAGAAGGTAAAACCCGATATGGACTCCTTTTTAATGGTCTGGCGTCGCCAGTAGTTATCTTATGCTTAGTGATAAGTTCAGATGGACTTTTGGTAATCGGACTGAATAATTCCGAAAATCTTCTAAGAAGTTACAAAAGTTCGATTTTGAGACTCTTTGGAAGCTCGGGGGAGATACATGATGAGATATTTTCGATTCTCACAGGCCGCTCAGCATTATCGATATTAGTAAGATTTTCTATTGAACCTTCTAACATACTCATCTTGTAAATGACTCAACACCTTTAGACACATAGTTTTCGTTAGCTTCCACGATTGGGCAAACTTCTTGCGGCTGGATTTTAATAAACTGAGCTATGCACATTCCAGTAGGGATTGGTATTTAATTTTTGCTAAAATTAGTCTCCAAAATATTGGCCTGGCCATGCCATATGGTGACGTAAAAGGAGGGGATAAAAAGCTATTTTTCCAAAAGAACTTTCCTCGAACCCTGAATAACACAATTCTTAATTCCTGCCACGTTGGGTGTCCGGGCAACTACCCTCTTGATGAATTTTGGGGGAATAATGTCGTCCGATGCTAGGTAAAGCCGTGCCACGGACGGATCCTCATTAGGCATTTCTGGAAACAAAATTTCAGATTGACCACAGTCAATAATGGTACTTGACGACTCGAGGAAATCCCAGCCCAAGATGACGTCATGGCTGCAACTGGGAAGGACGAGAAACTCGGCAGTCCGCTGAAATTCATTTATTCCTACTCTCAGGAGACATTTTCCAAGTGGAGAAACAAAACGATTATTTGCGACCTTTAAAGTTATATTGGTTTTATTAATCATCACAACCTTTAGCGACTCTATGAAGTTAGCTGAGATGACAGAATATGGCGCCCCTGTGTCAATTAGCGCCTCGACATGACGTCCATTGTTGTTTATACAAATATAGTTTTCGTCTAAGTCAGCTCGCGTCTGTGGAAGTTTAAAGCAACGTCCGACTTTACCTTCCTTACAGGTCGTGTTTCCTAGTTTCCCTGTACCTTTCTGTGGGGAGAACGGCTGGGGATCCGGACTGGCGATCTAGATTGGTATCGTCCTGTTGTCGATCTCCCACGTCCTGGGTAGGGAGAGGAGCTTCTAGGTAAATTACGGCGGGGAGATATATTTCCATTCTCACAGGCCGCTCAGCATTATCGATATTAGTAAGATTTTCTATTGAACCTTCTAACTTACTCATCTTGTAAGTTGACTCAACACCTTTAGACACATAGTTTTCGTTAGCTTCCACGATTGGGCAAACTTCTTGCGGCTGGATTTTAAAAATCATCCAATTGCGGCGTTATAAAGTCTGAGATTAAGATAGGTCCAGGTTTCCGACGACTATAATAACTGTCCTTAATTATACTTGGTTCTCTTTCCGGTGTCTTTCCCAACAATGTTTCGCGACGTGTTCTGGCCGATTGCAATAGAAACATATCGGGATGTTATCCTCCGTTCGGAACTGGTCTTCCTTTCCTCCTCTTTGTCGCTTCACCCATTTCTTGTTTGTCACGGCGATAATTCTGGAAAGCCTTCCTAAAATATATCTTGAAGGAGGTCTCCGATTTCTTGGTGGGTTTCTTCTTGGGATGGGTCCTTCATTGCTGGCTTCGGGATCCGGTAAACGAGACGACTCCACTGAAATGCCTCCATCATTCTGGTCCACGAGTCCAGAGTCCCGCTGCTGTCTGGCTGTTTCTATAGGCAGCGATTCACTTCTGCCTCTGTTGGGCATATCAGCCTCAGGAGCGATGATATCAGTTTCTTCTCTTTGGCGTCCATATTGTCGATCTTCATCTCCACCATTCTCCCACCTCTTCCTTATTTGATCTCTATGATAACTTTTGACCTGTCCGTGTATTAAAACTGTATAGACTCGGGATCCTTTTCTCCCCACTATTCTGCCTGGAATCCATCGATCACCGCCTCTAAAATTTCGACGCCAAACCATGTCATCTATTCCAAACTCATCTTGTTGAAATCCGTGGTCGTATTTCATTTGCCTGGCCTGCTGCTCCTTTACTCTTGATTCCAGATTTGGATGTATAATTGATAGTCGAGTTCGAAGGGAACGCCCAATAAAGAGTTCTGACGGAGTCTTCTTGGTTGTTTCATGAGGGGTGCTACGATATGCCAGCAAAATATTTGATAGCGTGTCCTGAATGGTATCCCCAGGTTTTCTTTTATTTTTGTCTAACGCCATTTTTATCATCTTGACAGCTCTCTCTGCCAGGCCATTGCTCTGAGGATGGTACGCAGGAATCAGTGTTTGTTTTATTCCATTATTAAAAAAAAAAAATTCATATCACTACCCGTAAACTGAGGGCCATTATCTGACACTATTTCTTCTGGTAAACCATAAGAAGAAAAAAGTCGTCTTAATTGCTCAATTGTTTTTGCTGAGGTTATTTCTCTCATTGGGAATGCCTCGACCCACTTAGAATGACTATCCACGATAATTAGCAAATTGATGTTATCTTTGTTTGCATAATCAATATGGATCCGCTGCCCGGGTCTAACTGCCCAAATCCAAGGTTGCCACTTCAATCTATTTGGGCCATCTTGAACCTGTTGGCAGTTTCTACACCTGTTTACCAGAAACTCAATCTCATTGTCTAGATTCGGCCACCAGAAATTAGACCTTGCCACAGACTTCTTTTTGTTCATCCCTGAATGGGTCTCGTGTAAGCAACTCAACAAGTTCGGTCTGAGAGAGGAAGGAATAATGACCCGCATCCCCCACAATAGACACTCTCCGTCCACAGTCAGCTCCAGTTTTCTCTGAAAGTAAGGTCTGAGGTGGTCTGGCACCCTCTCAGGCCAGCCATGCTGGGTATAGCACTTCACTATTGATAGCATTTCATCCTTGTGAGTTTCAATTCTAATTTATTCAGCCGTGATTGGCAAATCCTCCATGTAGGACAGTGCATAAATTTTATCCAGTCTCGAAGTTTCCCCACTCTCAACTGGAAGACGTGACAGAAGATCTGCATTTCCATGATCTTGAGTTTTTTTAAAACTTGATATCGTAGGTATAAGCAGACAGAATTATCGCCCATCTCTGTAATCTCGAAGTTGATAAAGTAGGAATTCCCGATTTTGGGCCTAAAATAGACACTAGTGGCTTATGATCCGTTATCAGGTAAAACGTCTCCCATAAATAATCTGATGGAATTTGGTCACTCCATAAATTATTGCGAGAGCTTCCCTCTCAATCTTAGAATAGTTGCGCTCGGCTCCTGATAGGGTCCGAGAGGCAAACATGATCGGTCTTTCCTGGCCTCCGATGATATGAGACAGAGCCGCGCCAATTCCAATCTGGAATGTATCCGTGGCCAAAAACAAAGGCAATGTGGTGTCGTACGGAACTAAAACCCTCTCAGAGGTAATGCTACTATTGCACTTTTCAATAGCCTCTTCACACTCCTTGGTCCAGCAATTATTTTTATGAAGCAGCTCGTGAAGAGGCCTCAATAGATCCGGTAGATTTGGAATACATTTTCCATAATAATTCACCAATCCAAGAAATGACCTCAACTCAGAGATGTTTGTCGGTCTCTTGGCCTTCTGTAAAGCTTGCACCTTGTGATCCAAAGGTAGGATTCCATCTTCCTTGATAAGATGACCCAAATACTCGATTTCTCTTCGCACAAATTTACATTTATCCTTCTACAGTTTAATGTTGTATTTTTCCAAACGCAGAAACACAGTTTTCAATACAGCTAAGTGTTTCTCCACTGAAACTGTAGCTATGAGGACATCATCAATATAGCAAATAACGCCCTTTATTCCAGCCAGAACCCTATCCAACACAGATTGGAAATAACTAGGGGCATTAGCCAGCCCAAAAGGCATTCTCCTAAACCTGAAAGGTCCCTTATGTGTGTTGATAGTTGAAAATGGCTGGGTGCTCGTTGCCACCTCTAGTTGCAGGTAAGCGCTGCTCAAATCCAATTTTGAAAACTATTTCCCCTTGGCCAAGATAGCAAACAAGTCTTGCTGAGTGGGGAGCGGATAAGCTGCTGTATCCAAGAATCTGTTCAAAGTTACCTTAAAATCACAACAAATTCTCATTTCCTTTTTTTTTTTTGGTACCACTACTACTGGAGTTGCCAACTGGCAACTCCTCACCCTATATAAGTATCCCTTTGTCACCATATTTTATAAAGATTCTGTAACCGCCGTTTTAATCGCAAAAGGCACCGGTCGAGCCTTATGAAATATTGGGATGACGTCACGAATATTCATTGAAAATGTGAATCCTTTTATGGGCTCTGCTGTGTCATTGAACAAAACTTTGTGCTCTTTCAAAAATTCAGCAATAGCAATTTCCGAAGGTATCTGGTTCACCGTAAAATAATCAATTTTCAACAAATTTATCCATTCTCTCCCCAGCAGGGCCTTTTTTCACCTTTGACTACTACTGCTCGAAGCATTGAAGTCTTGCCCTGAAATTCCACCTTAACGATAACTTCGCCCAGAATTGGTACTTTTGTCCCGTCATATGTCTTGACGATCATTCCGATAGTTTTTAACTGTGCATTTGGAAGATACTTCTTGAAATCATTCTCCGATATCAAGGTTAGACAACTTCCCGTATCCAATTCAAAATCTATAAAATTTTCCTCGACTTTCAATCTTATGGTATAGGGAGGGACACACTTGTCGTAGTATTTATTCTATAATCGTGTGGTGTCCTCATGCATGTAATTTTTTTGATCAATTTCTCCGTCTCTCCCTGATCATCCATCTGATGTATCCTATTCTGTTGGCTCGCCTATTCCCTAATAAGATATACTTCATGATTCATACATACTGGGGCAATGTGACCTTTTTTTTCTGCACTTGAAACACACTGCGTCCTTGAATCTACAATAGTCTCTATGCAAATTTCCACAATGTTTGCATTTTCCTTTTCCATTTTTCGATTCTCTTTGCATTTCAACGATTATATCCTCGTCGCCATTTGCAATAACTTTAGTGAAACGAAGAAAGAAATCTTTTATTGTTATATATTTTTATTATTATTATAGATATATATTTATTTATATATATTTGATTATTTAATTAAAGAAATAAACACAAAATATCAAATTAAATGAATGCAATAAAAAAGAAAATAATGCAAAAAATATATATTAAAAACAACTATGATGATAACAACTTGAGAATTACAGAAGCAAAAAAATGTTCACAGAATATTTCACGCTGATATATTACAGGAATCGTAGCCGGCTTCTCCACCAAATGTAGTGATGAAATAATTAGCAAGTCGTATGGAAATTAAGAACAATTTAATAAGCGAGAGAAGTTTATATGAAGTTTATAAAGATTGTTCATATGAGAGCAAAGAAAAGAAGCACTAGCGCGAGCTCGAGCGTTCGCGTGGAACAACCGGCGCTTACACGAGCTTCCTGTTACATGAAGTCGGCTTATACTACAATATTATAAGAATATCATAAGCTGATCATATCCCTTTTGTAAACATCGGTGTCTTTAATATGTCAACTGATAATTTTGTTTGTCCAAAATAGTGATATGTAGAGAGCAATTTCCCTTTCGCGTTATAAAGTCTAGAGATTAGACTTATCTAAATTATTTTAATTAATGTTTGTTAGTAAAGCTTTTTTATTTAATAAGGTAACGTTGGAAATCGCATAATTGTGATATATCATTGTTTGGAAGCTGTACTTTTTTCTAATGGTTGAATTATAAAATATTTTAGACGCTGGATTTCTAGGAGCACAGTGAAACATGATTGTAAAATCAATTGTATTGTACAAATAAGAATTGTGGTGCGATGTGTAGGTTCTATAAATCGAAAATATAGAAGCGTAATACATTGGTTGGATTGGTTACTAAAATGTTGTGTATTGTGATATCAATTAACATATAAAATGTTTATTATGTAAGGTGTCTGATGCGATTAAGGAGTTTGTGAGATTCGAGAATCAATATAAATGGTTGGTGTGAAATACGTGTTAAAAATGGCGATCATTAAGATAGCGGTCATTAAGATGACAGCTTTGTAGGGGAGGCCGGACTTTTATAGGGGAATGACGTCATAAAGGGCGTTCACTTCTTGTCCTTCCGGCGGGGGTGGAGGATTTTACTACTGCTCAATCTCTTTTTCGCGGGATCTTTGTTAGATTTGTCATTTACTTGAAATGGGTCTGTTTTTATAGCTTGTAGCCAATTAGGACGCAAATTGATTTTATTTGGAACTGTGTTTATCTCTCTTCTCTTGTTAATATACATATTAATTATAAATATAATAACTTTTATAGGTACTTCCTCGGCGCGGAACTGAGGAGTGTACAAGAAGACCCCCTCCTTGTCTGGAGAAGGACTCTCTCAAGGTGGAGAAGCCTTCCTTGCTGAAGATATTTGTATATATATTCCCCTACACTTTATATGCCCTTTTACTCTTTAATTTTCTCTTCTTTGTAAAATTTGATTAAAATAATCAATAAAATTGTTTAAATTGTCTTCTCTTGTTAAGGTTGGCATATTTCTTGCCTATTTGAAAATATCGGAATTTAAATGCAAAAATGGCTGTGCGGTCGTAGACGGTATAATTCGGAATAGTTGCATCTCGAAGATAGATGGAGTCGAATGATTGAATTCACTGAGATATACATTTTGAAGCAATCGCTTTTGGATTTGAACAAATCGGTGTTGTGGGGGTGTGATGTACAGAACATTCTCTGTGTTATATTTTAATTTATAGACATGCATGATGTGAGCGTCTCTATTGAGAGGTTGATTGGGGCGATCTATTCGAACGATATTGGGTAAGATTATTTCAATTATTGTATATGGTCCGGTTAAATAGGGTACTAATTTACCTGTGTCGGGATGTCTGTAAATTTTGAACAAAACAAGATCATTCACTTCGAAATGTGGTGTTCTGTGCTGCTTATCAAAGGTTTATTTATTCTTTTTATGCTTATTTTGGGTTCGAGAGCATGCTATCTCTAGAACTATAGTTATTTCGGGATAGGGGTTAAGATGAGTTCGTAGATCTGAGGAAATAACATTGAACCTTAAGTAGGTGGGTGGAAACTTGTGACGAAATGGGGTGTGTTATTATACGTTTGGGTGACGCGCTTAACTAGGTGAGTCCAGGAAGTTTTCGGATTTTCCAGATAAGCGAGTCTGAGTTTGCCTGTAATGGTGACATTGAAGCGTTCTATTAAACCGTTTGCTTGTGGGTTATTTTTGGTTGTGAGTAAGGGTTGTATACAATTCGTTATTAGAAATTTACGGAATTTTTCTGAGGTAGAAGCGGGTGCTCTGTCAGATAATACGCTTTTTAGAGATCCTTGTTGTAGTACAGTTTTAAGGGTTTGGATATACGTTAGGGTACTGGTAGATTTCGTGGGAAAGGTCCAAATATATCGCGTTAAATGATCCACTATTACCTGGAGGTGTGTCTTGGAATGCCCATATTTCTAAAACCAGCTAATGTATCTATAGAGATTAAGTCGAATGGTTGTTGCGGTAGTGGGATTTGTCCGAGGGCACCATAGGGTATTTTAAGGATCTGGCAGGTGTGACACGACCTGACAAAATTTTCTATAGATTTAGATATACCTTTAATTATGCGAGTCATTTGGTGAACCTTTTTCATGAGAGTATGTTGCAGGGTTTCTGGAATTATTATTTTAATTACACCTTTCGGGTAATGGTATGTAAGCCCTTTGTATCAATGTTGAAGGGGATGCTATTGGTTGATTCTGTTCAATAATGTCAGCACTGATAAAGCCTACAAAGGGGTTTTGTGATAGTAAATCTGCTTCGTACTGTTGGCTACCTTTGAGGTAGTGTATTTCGTAATTATAGGTAGATAGTCTCAGGCTCCATCTAAAGAGTAGTCCTGATGAATTTTTAAAAATAGTTTTAAGACATTGTAAAGCTTGGTGTTCTGTGTATATGGTAAATTTTATACCGGGAGGTATATTCTGAATTTGTCTACACTTTCGACGATGGCGAGGCACTCGAGTTCGGAAACGATGTAATTTCGCTCGTGTGCTCTAAGGGCCCGGCTGAAATATTGTACAAGATGTACTTGTCCATCTGGATGTACCTGTTTTAATATGCTTGCTATCCCTTGGGTGGATGCGTCGCAATAAAGGCGGCATGGAAAACCGTCTTGATACAAGTGTAGTACTGGTTTACTGGTTACACTCTCTTTGAAAGTGTGTGATAAAGGCTTGTTGACATTCTGGATTCCAATTCCATATCACATATTTTTCAAGTAGTTTATTAAAAGGTGCTCGTATGCGGGCATAGTCTGGTATAAACTTATTATGAACATTCACTGCTTCTAAAAAGGATTGTAGCGTCTTTTGATTGGTAGATGGTTTGATGGCATTTGTGGCATCAAGGTTGCGCGTTTGTGGTGTATAATTACTTGCATATAAAATAAAAGGATTTAAAAGCGCGAATGTTTCTTTTATACATAAAACGAACTTCTACTGTCCTTACTGCGATGAAAAAATATATTGGGAGGGCTTGGCTCATCAGTGGTGAACCCTCCCAGCGGTTTCGCCAATTTAATCCACCAGACCGCTTCTCAGAGCTCTAATACTGTATTGGATCATTCTGCTTTTATATGCTACACTGAAGGATGGAATCTTAGAAATGGTTTTCAAGTAAACTATGGATATAAGCTTATAGGACAGTAGAATTACATTCAAATATTTTCTTCGAGCAATGCTCTTCAGCAAAATATAAAGACAAGGCCAGTTAGGGATAAATTAACACAAAGCAATAATGCGCCATCTATACATATAAAATAAAAGGATTTAAAAGCGCGAATGTTTCTTTTATACATAAAACGAACTTCTACTGTCCTTACTGCGATGAAAAAATTTATTGGGAGGGCTTGGCTCATCAGTGGTGAACCCTCCCAGCGGTTTCGCCAATTTAATTCACCAGACCGCTTCTCAGAGCTCTAATACTGTATTGGATCATTCTGCTTTTATATGCTACACTGAAGGATGGAATCTTAGAAATGGGTTTCAAGTAAACTAAGCTTATGTCCATAGTTTACTTGAAAACCATTTCTAAGATTCCATCCTTCAGTGTAGCATATAAAAGCAGAATGATCCAATTCAGTATTAGAGCTCTGAGAAGCGGTCTGGTGGATTAAATTGGCGAAACCGCTGGGAGGGTTCACCACTGATGAGCCAAGCCCTCCCAATATATTTTTTCATCGCAGTAAGGACAGTAGAAGTTCGTTTGATGTATAAAAGAAACATTCGCGCTTTTAAATCCTTTTATTTTATATGTATAGATGGCGCGTCATTGCTTTGTGATAATTACCTGCGGTAAGAGTGTTTCCTAAGAAATCTATGGATGTTTTAAAAAGGAAAATTTATTATAATTGAGTTTGATGTTTTCGTGTTGAAACACCGTTAGAATTTGCTGTAGAGGTGTTGTAGATTTTCTTCTAAGGTGTTAGAAAAAATAATGAAATCGTCGAAGTAACGGCTACCAAAATTCAATTTATATTTTTGCATGACCTGGTTTATAGCATGTTGATTTATCTGTGGTTAATTTTTAAAACCGTAGAGAAGTCTACAGAATTCGAACTTATCAAATGTCACGAGAACTAGTAGAATAAGTGAGTTAGGTTCTATTTCCACTAGCCAATATGCGGGTGCTATATCTACAGAAAAGTAATATTTGGCCTTCGACATTTTGTCAAGAATAATTCCTATTAAAGAAAAAGGATGCACGTCTGGAGTGATGATTTCATTGATTATTTTGTAATCAACACAGAAACGTTTCGTCTTGTTACATTTCCTAACAAGAGTTATTGGATTGGCGTACGGTGAGAATAGCGGGACAATGATACGATGTTTTAGCATTTGCTCTATTTGGGTTTGTATTTATTGTTAATCGTGTTGTGACACTCTATATGGGCGTAATGCTATTATTTTATCTGTTGTGGTATTAATTTTACTGGTGGTATGTTCAATTTGGGCACATTGTATTTGTTAGTAGAGAACACATGCGAATATAGAATTCGGTGAAGTTGGTGTGGACAATGTTCTAACTTAGGTGCCGCATTATAAGGTTTCGATAATATCATGGGTAGGATATATAGGGGTTGATACAATAGTGGGGGAACATATAATTAGGGCAGGGTCCGCCACGTGTAAGCAGGACTGGTTCGAGGGAAGCGTGGTAAAAATAGCTGTTTCCCTCGGCTGAATGGGACATAAATCCTGTTTGCACTTGGTGAACTTATAGACATTGGTTAATAGAGCATCATTATTTTGATAAATTTGAAGATTATTAAAATCTATAATTAATTTGAATATTTTATGGGTATTAATAGATGGCATACCGAAAGGTAGCGAAGTTTATATTATAAAAAAATAATTTTTGGGTGTTGTTACCTATTTTGAGTTTTAGAAAAATATACCCTAGGGTATTTACATTATGGGCTATTGCATTTTTAGTTAAATGGTACTGATGGATAATAATTATACATATTAATATATTTTTTTATGGTTCTCAAAATATTTGCTCTATGTATATTAATGAATGCCCTCGTGTCTATTAAAAAGGATGAATTAACATTTTGTGATATTTCAGTCCATATTATGAGTTGTTCAACGAAAAAGGGTTGTAGGTTTTCCTACCGTTGCGTTGCTCCTGGGGCTTGTAGAGTCGTCTTGGCTTGCAGCATGGAATTGGGGAACAGGGCTCAGGGGTTGGACCTTGGGCCCGTTCTTTGTGTGGGTACCAAGTTTTTGTACAGTGGTTGTGCGTGGTCTGGCGCTGTAGACTGTGCGTGTTCGGCTCTGTGGGAACCATTTGTTCGAATTGAGAGTGCCGGTGCAAAGCATTGCAATACTTGCAAGGCGAGGGTGGGGGTGTAACTTGGTACGTTACACGTGGTGATGAACGCTGGTTGTTGTACCGTGGTGGTAGGTTTTGGTAGGTTGAATGTGGGGCCTTGTCTACTTGGGATTGGTTCACAGCACTGGTGGCACACTGGGTTCCTCTTATTCTGGACATTGGTCGAACCATTCTTCAATGGTGTTTGGCTGCACTGTCGCGATTAAACGCTGGTCTGCGACGGGTAGTCCGTGTTTTTGCTGGGAATAGGTCTATCAGGACCTGGCGGGCTTTATTATAAACGAGCCTATCTAACCGTAGGCATCGGAAATATTGGAGTGGCTTACCTTGCAGGTAGCAGGGTAATTTGCGTAGACGGTCCGTTTAGGTCAGCTCAGCTCGGTCTGATTGGGCATCGAAGCTGTCGAAAAAGCTCTGGGCTTCAAATGTACCATCATAGGGACTGGCGTCTATCTCCGTCGGAGGTTGGACGACCAGCAGCTTACTCAGGGCATCTGCGATCTGTGTCAGCGGGTCTGCGGAGGTCCCTTTGACGGCGTTTCCTCCTCCTCAAATGTCGTCTCTTGTTGGGGGGCGATTTGCTGTATCGTTGGAATGACTGGCTTGTTCCTCTATCTTTTCTCTTTCTCGTTTTTTTCTCGACAGTCTTCTTACCTTATTCGTTGTGGTATCCTGTCGTCTCTCGCTATACTGTGGTAACCGAGAGGGTCAAACCTGTAGAAACCGAGAAGGACAGTCAGGGTGTGGAGGGTTTTCCAGTGCCTCTCTGCACCTTGGAAGACCTTTAACAGTTCGCACAGAGTACAGGCAGTCGTGGTCGAGGCAGAATGGAAGATTTTGGGATTTTACACACAAAAAAGAAGGGACACAGTTGTACGAGGAAGGTTCAGTGAACAGATAGAGTCGAGCTAGCAGCAAAAGATGGAGATGGTTAAGAAGAAGTTTCGTACTGGTTTACGGCATGGTCGAGCATCAGAAGATGAAGTGACGAGGGCACCCGCGGATGGTGAATTACTACATTTCCGGCTTGGCGGAGGTTTATATACTTTGCCGATGAGGAAGTAGTGGACCTTCAGCGGATGCAATAAGGGCGTGGATAACGGAAGAGATGTCATTGTACACTCTTAACGACTTCCTTGCAACCTCCTAAATATTCTAAGCCTCGTTATTACCTGTTGTTGGACTTCTGCATCTGAATCTTTGCTATTAAGCTCAACTCTTCTTCTATTACACAGTTTCATTTTATTATCCTAAGTTCTTACCGAGTACATCACATATTGTGATGTAATGACACATGTCAATCATGTGTATAATTATTTACAGTGGTGTTTATTATACAACACGACAATTTTGTTATATTCACCAATATGAAATTGTTGGTTTAAATTGAATGAAATTGTTTAAAATGAAAAATAATAGAAAAAATATATATATTTTTAAAGTCAGGTGTTGATCATAAAAAAAGAAGACATATCCTAACCAGGAGCACACGTTCTTTTTAGATGTCAGGATATGCCTTCTTTATTTATATATTTTTTTTTTTCGGCGTGTATATAGTTAGCTAGAAGCCATGTTGCCGAAGGGCATGTTGACCTTAAAGCTAGTCCTGGATTATATGTGCTTGTTGATCTTATTAAATTGTGAAGTTAGGGATGAATATATAGTATTTTACTTTTTCACATCCCATTTTCTATTCTTTTTTAAAAATTAGCTGAACTGAAAGAAGAATGGAAATAAGACGTCCTACGAAACAATTATAGGAGAGTATCAGTGATATTTTTTATAAAGCCTCAGATAAGAGATGAAATAGTAGATCAGATAGAAATAGCCAATGAGACAGAATTTTGTCATTTCTTTTTTTTATCCCATTTAATATTTTCTCATAGTGTTATCTTTGCATTTGTAAATATATCTCCAATTGTTTCCCACTGGGTGATATTTTAAAATTGATTTATTGACGAGGTATCAAGGACAAAACCATCACTACAAACTACTTTGGAAAAAGCTCCATAATTATTCAATACATATCCGGTGTAATAAATTAGTTAATTAAAAATATTTCACTTCCGTTTAAAAAAAAACTAGGTTTTATCTATTGAGCGTCTCTGCAATCTCGCACACTCGGGTCGATGACAAAACCACATCACCATCTTTGATAATTTCAGAGAACTAAAATGGAAACCAGGTTTTGGGTTGAAGGCCTTTATCATTCGATGGCCGGATATCATTTTTCATGCTTTTTCGTAAAATATTTTTGAAATCTTCAATATCTATTAAAGAGTTGTTTAGCTCTCAAAGTGCAAGGATAATTCTATGACCAGAATATAGATGGATTTTTTTTTTGTATGAATAACCACCTTTCTCTCTTGCAAAATTCTAACTAAATTAATTTATATCCAGGATTGGTATCAAATTTTCCATAAACTTATCCTTTCAATTTTTATGATTTTCTCAACTGTGACATAATTTTTGTGTAATATTTATTATTGTATTGGCTTTTATTTTGCTGTGTCGCATTTATTGTTGTATGGCTTCATTGTTGTGGGGTTTAGATTGTTCTATTGGCTTAATTGTTGTGTATGGTATTTATATTTTTATTGGCTTTATTTTAATTTTTTTGTGGTATTCAATGTTGTTTGGTGTTATGATGAAAACACTATATGCTTTGAACTATATATTGGTGTCTGTGAATTTTAGTACGATGCATTTGTATGATATAAATACGAATATTCTCAAGTCAATTTACACTCCCTGATACAGGATAGATGGTGTTATTCTCAAACCGTGATGCACTATCTACATATTCTTATTGAAAAAGGAAAGACATACACAAATAAGTCTGCCTCGAAGAGGGAGAGAGAGGTATGTCCACAACAAGAAAGCAAATTTAACAACCTTTGTAGAATATGATGGAAAGGTGGCTAATTAATTTCTTCATTAATTAATATTTCGTAAGAGGGAAGTAATTAGGAACTCAACTGACTAAATATGCATAAATTAATAATCCAAGGAACTTCTAGAAGACAGTCTTATTGATATTCCATTTGCTATTTGTCTCTTCCAATCAGATTCTGCCCATTTCAACAATCAACATCTCTATTATTATAGAAGTCAAAATTTTCCTGTCTGTTTATCGATGCACTCCAAACCTACTGGAGTCAAACGCACCAAATTTTACATGTCACAATATTTTACCTTGCGAAATGTTTTAAGTTAATTATTTTTATAAATAACTTTTCTCGTTGCAATTTCACTAACAAATTTGCTTATTTTTTGTTTAGAAAATAGAGCAATCCATATTTAATTCATTAGATAATAAAAGGCATATATTGGATTTTATAAAATATTTATTTTGCCAATATTTCGGCATTAAAATGGAAGTTAAAACAATTTAGGATGAATAAATGAGAAAATAAATTAAAAAATGGAAACTAAAAAGTTTAAATTATTGCATGTAAAAGTTATATATTTAATGTATCAATACTTTTACTAAAGATTTTAATAAAAAACTTAATAAAATCATACGTTCACATAAATTAGACAAAAAACTTTTGAAAATTTAAAGGCTAAGGACAAGAATTTACCAAACTTCTATGGCCTCCCAAAAGTACATAAGCCAAACACACCTTTACGTCCGATTGTTTCCTATGCTGGTTCTCCTCTTTACCCCCTCACTAAATTTATTTCATCCATCATCTCTCCCCTCCAGAAATTACTTCCCCACACTGTCCCTAATTCTACAGTAGCTGCAAAAACGATCAGAAACCTTTCAATTTCTAATAATAGCCGTATGGTTTCTTTCGACGTTGAATCACTCTACACTTCAATCCCCCACAATGAAGCTATTCTAGCACTCCAAAAATTTACAGAAACCCATCAAAATCTAGATTTCCCTTTCTCCAAACTACTTTCCAAACTTTCACCAAAATAAATTCTAAAGACAAATCAAAGGCTTACCGATGGGAAACCCTATTTCATCGGCTTTAGCAAACATTTTCATGGACCAAATTGATCAAGTTGTCACAGAATCAAAGCAACTCAAAATTATTTTTTGGAAAAGGTACATAGATGATATTTTTTGCATTACCGAATCAGATTTTGTAGTAATTTCAAATTGTTTAAATAATTTAAGACCATTTTTAAAATTTACACATGAAATTGAAAATAATAATTATCTGGCATTTTTAGATTTACAGCTCAAAAGAAAATTTAACCAAATAGAAACTAGTATTTTTAGAAAATCAACCCACACAGGTAATTATTTAAATTTCAATTCTTTTGGCCCAGTTCATCATAAAATCGCTGTGGTTAAATCTCTCTCCAAAAGATTAGATACACATTGCTCGTCAAAAATTAATGATATAGTGGAGAGAAATAGAATATTCAGTGAATTAAAAAACAACAATTACCCAAGCAAATTTATCGAAAAACATTTTTATAAACCAAAATCTCCACTTTTAAATAACACCCCTGTTCAATCAAAAAAGCTTTTCTGCTCCCTCCCCTACAGCTACGGCTCTGAACGCATCGCCAGAGTCCTAAAGAGATACAACATCACAACCACCTATCAATCATCTTTAAATTTAAAAAAGGCCCTACGCCATCCAGACACTAAGCAAATTAACAAAATGGAAAACAAAATCAACGTAATTTACAAAATACCTTGTAACAATTGCCAAGCTAATTATATAGGGGAAACCAGCAAACCACTCAAAGATCGTATAAATCAACACAAATCAGGACTAAGGAATTACAACCCACTATCTCTCCTTGTTGATCATGCACTAAAAAACAACCACACTCCGGATTTCGAAAATACAGCCATTTTATACCAGAACATTAAAGAAAAACACTGCCGATTGTTCTTAGAAAGCTGGGCCTCTGTAGAAGACAAAGAAAGCATAAATAGGAAAATTGATTTACCAGACATCTACACACCATTTAGATCTTCTTAATTTTTTTTGTCTAATTATTTTAATTTCAATTAGTTAATTTTTTATTTTTTAATTGACTTAATATGTACTATTTTAAAGGGAGAAGTGCCGTTTTTAAATTTCATAATTTGCTTTTTTATTTTTTTGCTTTTTATAGCACTTTATATTTTGTTGTAATACCCGCGATTTCTTAAATTATATTTTCACACATTAGTAATTACCTGTAATTAATACATACCACTTGTTTAATTATTTTTACATTTATCGCTTCAAAACGCAAAAGTATTGATACATTAAATATATAACTTTTTACATGCAATAATTTAAACTTTTTAGTTTCCATTTTTTAATTTATTTTCTCATTTATTCATCCTAAATTGTTTTAACTTCCATTTTAATGCATTTTTATATAATATTTTTTACTTATTTATAAATCGATCTCCTAAATTTTGAAATGAATTTTTTAAATACCCACATTTTAAAAAACTTTTTATAAGGGGTTCTTACAGTTTATTATTTAAATCATTTTAAATTTATTTTCAAATGTTTTGATATATACATATATTTTTACATTTATCTCTTTATGAGTTATTAATGAATTATTTTTAAATATTTTTTACAATTTTTTAAATATAAGATAGAACTTTTTCCTTTTATATTTTAAGATATTTTACATTTTTGATTGCATTTTTTATAATATTTTTTTCATGCACAAATTTCTCCCACCTACTCTGTATTTTAATTGATTTCAACTGTGATATTATAACACTATGCGGCGCTGAGTTTGTGTATACAAAAATGTAATGCCTCGATAAAGGTTGGCGTTCAGCCAGCCGAAATTTTGGCAAAATAAATATTTTATAAAATCCAATATATGCCTTTTATTATCTAAATTTGCTTATCTACTCGGCAATTTATCTCGCAACCAGCGCCTTCCGCAGCTTTAGATGGAATTACAATTTATTCCGGCAGCATTTGTTCGAATTACATTTTATTAATAAATGTGATACGAAAAAAATAAAATAATAATAATATATATATGCTGTAAACATCTCAAAATTATTATTCTCATATTTAATTTTACTTCATTGAAGACCCTCAAGATCATCAAAACACAGTGATGGTCAAGAAGAGAGGACTACTCAGGGCTGTGGTGCCTGCTTCTTTTAAAGAACATATTCTGAAGGAATATCATGATAACCTGAGTCACCCATCCATGAACAAGACAGTCAAACTAATAGTTCCTTTATTTTGGTGGTCAGACATGGTACAGGAAATTAAATCTTATGTGAGATCATGCAAGACATGTCAACTGACCAAATCATCTAACCAACCAACTCTAGGACAACTAATAATTCCAGACACTGAATTACAACCAGCTCAAGTAATAAGTGCAGATACAATAGTTATGGGAACATCAGCTGAAAAGACAAAGCACAAGTACATCCAAGTGTTCATTGATCATCTTACAAGATATGTTTGGGCATTTCCCACTATCAAAAACACAGCTCAAGCAACGCTACAATGTTTCAACAGAATCCTTCAATAATATCAAACAAATAACATCAAACAAACTTTCACCACACCATACCACCCCCAGAGTAATGGAAAGTGCGAAAAGGTTAACGGAACAATCATGACCAAGTTAAGAGCGGCCTTGCTTGATAAACCGGAGGTGAAATGGAGCACACTTTTGCCCAAGGTCATTACTGACTACAACAACACCCCTCATGACGTAACAGGTTTTCCGCCATCTTTTCTACTTTTTGTTACAATGTGCAGCCACAATTTGCTAATAACCCCATAACCTCGGTAGAAGATGCTTGTTAATTAATAACAAAAATAAATAGAATTTACTAAAAAGCCTTTATTTATTGCTTTTAATTATAATTAAATTTGAAACATATTAAAGATAATATTATTTATTTATACATATAACTATATGTAAATTAAAGAACAAAAGAAAAAGAAACCAAAAAAAAACGTAAACATTGGCGACCGCCATTTCCTTTGTCTGCCAGCAACAGTTGTATAGTCGATCCTGCGCAGGCGCACACCACGCCCGCCGCCACCGCGTGCTGCTCGAGGGGGAGGTGTTTTCGAGCCGCTTGCCCACTATAATGGATATTTAACATACTCCCACCTATGATTTGGGGAAGAAAATCATACAATTAAGATAAGTGATATATAGGTGGTACATAAAAGGAGTTAAGCATTATAAATTAAGTCTCTGTGGTGGCTTGACCATGCGTCCACATCGAGTTCGCTTAGCCTCACTATGCTCTTCTTCAATTGTAGTATCTTCTTTGGATCGAAGAATTGGATCCCCACTTGACACTTCCAGGGGATAGAGCTTCTGCACAGGGCGTATAAGGGTTCCCAGTTTTGTGCGAACTTTAGCAACCCGAGAATGTCCATCTCTTCCTGGAAACAGTTCCACTATTCTTGCCATAGGCCAGGGGAGTCTCCTCTTGTCTTCCACCTTCACTATAACCACATCACCCACACTCAGTTTCGGAGTCCTCTCATTGGCCTTCTGGACAAGCTGGCCCAGATATTCACTCCGAAAGCGACTTCTGAGAGCTTCTCGCAGCCTTTGACAATGCCGATATCTATCTTGAAATTTCTTTGAATCCAACTTATCAAGATCTGGAACTCCCACGTATTTTGAATCATGTAGAAACATGGAGGGTGATAAAGGAATCAAACTGTCAAAGTCCTCATGAATGTATGTCAGCGGACGACTGTTGATTGTAGCTTCTGCATCACATAGGATAGTAGACATCTCTTCATAGTACACTGAAGAATGGCCCAAAATTCGAACAAGGAGATCCTTGATGGAACGAATAAGACGCTCCCACCAACCTCCCCACCATGCAGCAGTAGGAGGTATGAACTTCCAACTTATCTTGTGAAGATTTTGGTCTAACACTATCTTCTTCCAGTTTAAAGCCTTGAGAGCATTGTTAGCGCCCACAAAATTAGTACCATTATCAGAATAAATGACTGTTGGTCGCCCTCTCCGGGCTATAAATCTTCTCAGAGCTTGTATGAAAGCTTCAGTACTTAATGAGGTTACAAGTTCCAGGTGTATAGCTCTGAAGACGGCACAGGTAAATAGAACAATCCATGCCTTGGTCTTGTTCTTGAGGTAAAGTGGACCAGCAAGGTCTACTCCCAGAATTTCAAAGGCTGTGGCATCTCTCACTCTATCAAGGGGTAAGTGTATCGGAGTAGTTTTCACAGGTTTTGATGAAAATCTTCTACACTTGGCACACTGAGAGACGACACTTCGTATGCTGCGCCGGGAATTTAAGATCCAATAATTTTCTCTGAGTTTGGCAGAAAGGATCTGAACTCCTGCATGACAATGTCTCAGATGGAATTCTCTTATCAGGCATGTGACAACATGGTGTTTTGTTGGAAGCAAAATTGGGTAACGAAATGAATATTCGTCATCCCTTTCAATAAGCTTGGATTTTATACGGATCAATCCAAAATGATCTCTGATTATCATCAACCCGTTGATCGAATCTCCTCGGCTAGAAAAAACTTGCTGTTGCACAGTTTTCCAAATTCCCTTTTCAGCATCTTCTAATTCTGAAAGCTGTAGACTATGCATACCTAATGGGGACAATTTTTGTGTATTTCGTATGAACCTCCGGATCCACGCATTTATTCTGACAATCTTTGTAAAATTTGAAAATCTTTCAAACCATGGCATTACTTCAGTTCTGACATGAATAGTCACCAAAACTTGTCTATCTATTTCTAAATTGACCAAAGTTCTGTCTGAGTGGAATAATTGCTTTGGCCAGTGATCTTGAGGCTGCTTGAGCCATTCAGGTCCCTCCCACCATCTGGTGCGTTTAAGCTGTAGTACACTACAACCTCTTGAAGGAAGGTCTGCAGGGTTGAGGCTCCCTGGTACATAAAACCATTTGTTCAGACCTGAAGTGTTGCATATCTCTTTGACTCTGTTGTTTACAAAGGTGCCCCACTGCCTGTTTGTCTTGATCCTTGAAAGTGCTGTAGTAGAGTCTGTCCAGTAATACACCGGTTCCGCAGCCAAATTCAAAGACTCAGTTATGTACCTGCTGAGTCTAACTCCCAACATACAAGCAAGAAGTTCCATCCTAGGGATAGTAGTTTTCTTAAGTGGACCTAGCCGGGATTTGGACATCAAAAGTTGTACTGACACTCCTTTGTTCTCAGGACAACGTAGAAAAGCTGCTGCTGCATATGCACTTTGGCTGGCATCACAAAATATGTGAATGGACCAATGGGCTCTAATCCCATGGCCCACTCTACGTGGAATTTTTATGTCGGCAAGAGTGTCCAACTCACTGTACCACTTCATAAAATTTTCTTGAATGGTTGATGGTAAAGGTTCATCCCAATCAGTTTTGACTGTCCAGGCTTGTTGAATAAGTAGTTTAGCAAGTAATAAGACAGGAGCTAAGAATCCAATTGGGTCAAAGATCTGTTGGGTATGAGACAAGAGGTCTCTCTTGGAAAGTGAGTTTATTATAACTTCGAACTTAGGGGTCACATTAAGAGTATCTTCTAAAAGATTCCATTTCATGCCCAGAACTGAAGCCTCTTCACTCCTTTCTATATCAATACTAGGAGGTAATTTAGAATAGACTTCCTTGACTCGGTGTATAGGTCCGAATTGCCACATTCTGAGATCCATCTTGGCTTTTGCAAATATCTCAGTAGATTTCTCCACCAGATCAACTAATTCTGCCTCGGTATCCACTGAAGTGACACAATTATCAATGTGCAAACATTCCATCAACTTCTGAGGAAGAGCTCCAAATTCAGATGAGACTCCCTTAAGATGATGCAGAATGACTGCTCCAAGCAAATAGGGGCTACAGGTCACACCAAAGACAACTCGCTTGTGACGGAAAACCTGAATCTGATGATTATTTTTCCACCATAAGAATCTAAGATAGTCTCTATCTTCTTCTTTCACTTCAATTTGCAAAAAGGCTTTCCTAATGTCAGCAATAACTCCAATAGCCTTTTCTCTAAACTTCAGTAGGATAGCTGGGATCTGTTCAATAACATTTGGGCCACTTGCCAAGCAATCGTTCAATGAAAGATTCCCCTTGTCCTTACATGATGCGTCAAACACAGGTCTTATCTTGGTGGTGTTGCTATTGGCTTTAACCATTGGGTGATGAGGGAGATAATGACAATTCCTGTTCGATTCTTCTGGAGACACCTTTTCAATAACACCTTCAGCTAGCCATTCTTGGAACACCCTATCATATTCGCTGAAGATACCTTTAGCTCTCAATTTACGGGTTGTGTCGAAAAGTCTTCTCTCTGCAATATGACGATTGGATGGAATTCCTTCTTGGTTCCCCAGCCAAGGTAATCCTACACAAAAGCGTCCATCTTCCAGCTGATGAACAGTATTTAAGAAGTGCTGGTGTACTATTTTATCTTCTTCTAGCTTGGTAAGATTTTCCCTGGGATCTTTTATGCCGATCGTTTCTAAATCCCACAAATAATCAACCGACATATTTCTACTGTGCATGCTGATGACCACCAGTGATGAGTAATCAGTCTGCTCATCTTTCTTCGGTGAAGGGCCACAAATTGTCCATCCAAGATGTGTTTCTATGGCTGTTAGTCCATTTTCCAGCTGCTTCACACGTCCCGACAAAAGGCTTCCATAAATATCACTGCCGATCAAAAGTTCTATCTTGGGGCTATCTCTTCCAAGATCAGACAGCCAAATTCTAGATCCTTTTAGTTCATTCAACCATGCTCCTTTAGGCGTCCTTGGAATCTCTCCACAAATAATGTCTTGACCCAAGAATTCAAATTCTCTCCGAGTGTCCAATTCTGATAGGTTGCTGCATAATGCGACCGTATACACCTTATGGCATTTTGTTTCTGTTTGTGTACCACCAAACAATGAATGAGCAATATTTACATTGCCCACAGGCTTCAATTTTACTTCTAGTGCAGTGGATTCCAAAATATAGGACTTCTGAGAACCAGGGTCCAAGAGTGCTCGCACTCTTCTATAGCCACTATTTCCCATAATATTGACCATCAAGGTCATTAATGTTACATCTCTTGTACACTGCTGATTGGCTAAAGCACTCTGCACTACTTCAGAGACATGCGTCTTTTCCTTTCGGTTGCAGGGAAAGTCAGGACAAAGAAGAACGTAGTGTCCTTTGGCACAAATATTACATTGAACTGTCCTCTTGCAAGCCTTTGCAAGATGTCCAGGTTTAAGGCATTTCAGGCAACACCTTTTTTCATAGATCTTTGCTCTTTTATCCTTGAATGGCATAGATTGAGCAGTGATGCAGTCTTTACTTTGGTGATTATTTTCACAGAACAAACATCCCATCTCCTTGGCAGAAAATAAACCTGCAGCGGTAGGTATATTTGAATTCTGCTTAAACTTATTTCTAAGTTTCTCTTTTGGGGAAGACCCTTCAAATCCTCTCCTGGCTAGAAGTCTTCTTTCTTCCCCTTCCACTTCTCTTCTAAGAAAGTCCAAAAGATTGTTAAGGCGAGAGCTGGAGTTAGAATTAGAGTTTTTGATGCATCACAATTATTCAGCGGTGATCTCTGCCAAGCAACCAGCACATCTTCTGGCAAACAAGACTCTATCATAGGGAAAAGCCATGCTGTGTTTTCCTTGGTGTCAACACCCAAAGATTCCAGAGATCTTAGTTGTGTTTCAAGTTTGTCGTATAGTTTAGCCACTGACCGCCTTTCATCTGGTGGAGTCTTGACATTTGCCATCATTAATTTAAGCAGTTCCCTTACATATATTTCCACAAGCAAATCTTTCTGTCCATACCTTTGTTTCAAGGCTTGGACCGCTTTGGCATAGTTGTCTGCTGTTTGGGGATAGCTTTCTATGAGATCTCTGGCTCTAGTGTTTGATTGCATAGACTGCACCAGATAATGAAACTTGTCTGCATCATGCAGCTCAGTATCCTCATGAATCTTTTCAAATTGTGCCCAAAATAGAGGCCAATTAATTAATTCTCCATCAAATTTTCTTATTTCGATCTTAGGAAGTTTATAACTTTTGGCCATTAATGACCCATTTGAGCTTCCCAGGGATTTAACATCACTTTTGTTATCAGAATCAATTAATTCTCTTACCTTTCTTTCCAGGGTGATGAAGGTATCCAAATAATGTTCTGCTTCCTCAATTTCACAATTTAAAGTGTCTTCTTCTGCATCAGCCAACATCATATGATCCAACATCTTCTGGTCAAGATCCTTTAATTTGAAATCGATGTCTTTTAATTTGCTAAATTTGTCCCTGATCACACCTAGATCAGCATTAGTTTTACTTATTTCGGAATCCAAAACATTTACTACCTTAGTAAATCGCGTTCTGGTTACTGAGCGCAACTTCTTGTCACGTTCCATCCTGGCAGGCTCGCCACTTTTGTTAATTAATAACAAAAATAAATAGAATTTACTAAAAACCTTTATTTATTGCTTTTAATTATAATTAAATTTGAAACATATTAAAGATAATATTATTTATTTATACATATAACTATATTTAAATTAAAGAACAAAAGAAAAAGAAACCAAAAAAAAAAAACGTAAACATTGGCGACCGCCATTTCCTTTGTCTGCCAGCAACAGTTGTATAGTCGATCCTGCGCAGGCGCACACCACGCCCACCGCCACCGCGTGCTGCTCGAGGGGGAGGTGTTTTCGAGCCGCTTGCCCACTATAATGGATATTTAACAATGCTAGAAAACTGGCTATAAAAAGAACTCAACATCATCGTGATATTTCTAAAAGAAGACAAAAAAGATTTCCCTACAATGATCCGAGGCTAATTAAAACAGCTCCCAAATACGAAGGACCATTCCAAGTTTTGAGAAGATTGTCTAAAGTGACTTACGAACTCTCTACAACGGATCAAGACAACCCACCAAGAAATCCCACAGGAGATCCTATAAAGGCTCACATCTCTCAATTAAAGTCATTTATTCTCCGTGAATAAATGCATCAAACGGGGGTAAATGATACGAAAAAAAAAATAATATATACAGTATATGCTGTAAACATCTCAAAATTATTATTCTCTAATTTAATTTTTCATAGAACTTTATTCCAATAATCACCATCACTTAGCATTGTTTACATGACGACTTTGTAAAAATGCGATTGTTGTGTCTCTACACTACACCAGGTCACCGAGATCCACTAAGTCTGAGATAAAATCTTTATTGGCTCATAACACTAATATGACTGAATATTTACAATTTAATGATACATATATATACATAAAAATAATTAACATACAAACAAACAAACACTATGCAAAACCTTATTTGCATATCTCGACAATTTATCTAAAACATAACTATTGTTATGCAAAACACCACATCTTCTCACCCCCAATTTGTTACACAATCTTTAAAGTATTCGGGGAGTCTCCGGTTTCTTATTGGTCTACTTGGCCCGTGTTTTTCCTCCAGCCTTGGTGGGTCCCTCCTGATCGGCAAAGTATCCAGGAAGCTCCTGTTGTCCGCATTGGAAGCTGGTCTCGGGCACCGAGGCGAAAAGTGGAAGTCCACGCCGGGGTTGCGGTACACGCTCAGCCCGTCACCCTCACTGTACATGTCCTCCCCACCGTTCATGTAACCCGCGCCCATTCCATTAGCTCCGCTCATCATTCCATTGGCGTATTTGCCTCCGTTTCCATTCATCATTGCAGCCATTCCATTACCATTCATATAAGCAGCCATTCCATTGCCGTTTCCATTCATAGCCGCGGCCATTCCATTGCCATTACCGTACTTAGCTCCATTGCCATTGCCGTTCATCGCAGCGGCCATACCATTTCCATTCATTACCTCATTGATTTGACATACACTGTCGCCATAACTTATCCATTCAAGACCAATTCCAATCTGGTCAAACGCCTCCCTTCCAATCAGATTTGGGCCCGGACCTTCGATCACAAGAAATTCCATTGTGATACTTCTTTTGTTTACTTTTACGTCGGCTTTTATTTTACCCAGAATCGATAACTCTGCCTGTTCCATTGCACCAACTTGGTATAATCCTTCTCTATTCTAGGCCTTTCTGACTTCACCCAAGTTTCAATATATGTCTTCTCAGAAATTATATTTTTTCTTGTTCCTGAGTCAATGAGCATATTCATATCTCGACCGCTAGTCCGTACTTTTACCATATAATTCCGCATGTTACTTGTGTCCTTCACTTAATTTATATTAAAAAGGCCATTAGTTGCCTCTGCCTCCTCATCTATCGAGCAATTATTACGATCGCTCCTCCAGTTCCCGTTCTTACAGACCCTAGATATATGCCCTAACTTCTGGCATTTAAAACATCTCTTCTCTTTAAAGAAACATTGCTCTTCTCTGTGGTTTGTGTATCTACAGCGGAAACATTTAAAAATCTTCTCATTCCTCCGTCTCACCTTAACAGCTCTTCCCATTACATTAATTTCTTCCTGAGGTTTTCCGTCTTTAATTTCTGCAACGTTCTTTACCGCAGCCTCATGTGCCAATGCCATCTCTTGAGCCACTTTAAATGTTAGCATACTGTTCATTAACAGCATTGATTGTATTTCCCCGTTTAGAATACCGCATACCAGGGCATCACCCAACCTATCCTCCAAATCAGGGAATTCACACTTCTCGGCAATTTTCTTTAGAGCTGTTATAAATTCAGATATTGTTTCATTTGGCATTTGAAGCCTTTTCGCAAATTTAAAACGCTGCACTATTATATTTGGCGTCGGATCAAAGTATTTTTTTATCCCTGCTACTATCTCCTCCCATTCTGTTTCCAATGGATTCTTGGGAGAGGTCAACGTCCGTATTATATTATACGTTTCTCTTCCGCATAGCGAGAAAGATGTTGCCTTCTTTTTAACGATCTTTACTATATCATTCGCTATGCAATAGGATTCAAAGCGTTCTAAATAACTTGAGATTTCATTTCCATTGTTTGGGTTGAACTGCTCAATATTCATCATTGTTCGCTTACTTTTCCTTCGTCGCCACTGTTGTGTCTCTACACTACTCCTGGTCACCGAGATCCACTAAGTCTGAGATAAAACCTTTATTGGCTCATAACACTAATATGACTGAATATTTACAATTTAATGATACATATATATACATAAAAATAATTAACATACAAACAAACAAACACTATGCAAAACCTTATTTGCATATCTCGACAATTTATCTAAAACATAACTATTGTTATGCAAAACACCACAGCGATGTTGGTTAAAAATAAAAACTAACGAGACATACATTCTTGATTATTTATTTCCTTTACATTAAAAATAGCTATAAAAGAAAAACTTACATACATCCGCTACAAATGTATTCCCAAAATATATGTGTTCAAAAATATAATTGAAAAATATTTGTATGTAAAATGAATAATGATTGAATAATAGTGTGTTGGAAATAAAATAAACCATAAAAATGCCTTTTACATAAAACATAGGCCTGAAATAGCTGTATATATGATTTATTTTCTGTTTTCAAGCGTGGCGTGATGGTAGTCTATATGGTTTAGTTTTCACGATAACCATGGTTCGAAACTGGGTGTTGATGTTTTTTTTTTAGAACTATCTCTTTTTAATTTATTTATTAAATATTTGTAATGTATGCACCGATATTTATCGTACATTTTTAAATAAGTAAGTTTATTCATTTAAAACATTTTAGTCAAAGATATTTAAGAAATACATATTTTTAATTTTATTGAGAAATTTGAAATTCGGTGTTTGTTCCTATATAATATTTTACACGTTTAAGGCAACATGTCAAGGTGTAATAGCAATATTTTCTGAAAAATAATTTAGTAATATAATTTTCGAATATCTTTGCAAAAATTGCCATTTTTATTTTAAAATTTCAAGGTATCTCTCTTAATGTTTAATAATATGTTATTTAGAATAGTTACAGAATTTATGCTTACATATATAATTAACATCGACAATTTTCATAAATATGATAGCTTTATCATTAAACTTAATATTTATATTTAATATAGTAATGTGGACAAAAATTCAGGCGCATATATAGTATTTCCTTTATTGAGGATATTCTTCGATATTTAGTTTTAATATTATATATATTGAATATATTATATTCTCTCAAGGACAATACCTCTTTAGGTTCAATAAGAATAATTGTTTTAGATTTAGGACTTGAAACTTTGAATGTCGATTGGTTAAACTACAAATTATTTTATTACACACACAAAAATATTGGTTATTAAAACTTTTATTATGTTTATATTATTTAACTCATTTTGTGTGTTTTGAAACTTTAAAATGTCTCTCTTATAGATATAAAATAATTTCATATTAGAAAAAAATGATATCTATACTATAGACACATACACACTATCTATAATATACTATATATATTATAAATCCGTTTTTAAAGAAACCTTTCCGAAGAACATTCTGGTAAATTTCACTTTTTATAAAATAAATTCGATTCGCTTGCGCTGGGGCCATTGTCAAATTATATATTGAAGCGGAGCAGCAAATAAGTTAAAGAAAAGATGTGGGCAAAGCCGGTAAAGGTATGCAGGAGCCCCCCCTCCACAAGGAAGTGTTGATTGACAGATTACAGTGGAGGGGGGCAGCAGACAGGCAGTCCAGCGGATGCCGTCAGGTAAGAAGGAGCCGTGAGAGAGCTGGCGGCCTGAAGGGGGGTTTGTGCGCCGAGAGGACATCGCAGTCTGGAGAGAAGTTCATCTGGTGACATCGAGATCTGCGGCAAATAGAAGACGTAGGCGAGTTACCTCCAGGGGTGTGGATGATCCTGCAGGAGAGATTGACATCGGAGCTACCTACAAGGCAGTGTAGTCCAGGCTGCATGTGTAAAGTGTGGAGCGGGACATTTCACAAGAGGACATCCACGGCGCAAAAGATTCTTCTGAGTGGGAGGTTGAAGGCAAATCCCACTGTTGTATTCCTTATTTTTAGTGAGATACAATAAAGCGCGTACTTTAGCTGCAATCCCTTCGAATTCACGTGTGAATCTTTGTGATATCCTGAGTAGACAAATAACATGAATAGCGTCTGAGTGTTGCCTTTTTCTTCCCCTCTGGCCCGCAGCTGACCGCTCTTTGGATTTTTATTTTGACGTCACCATTTTTAGCTTAAATACAAATAGGGGGTTTAGATACAAATAGCTTATATACATAATATGGAGTGGTAGTAAATAGAAACAGTGTACATTTCAATAGAAGGATAGGATCTTATAAGGTATCGGCTCTAACTAATTGGAAGATATGTGACATATACTAAAAGTATCATTATTATACAGTTTAAAATTTACGATAAAGTGTGCCCCCGGTTATTAAGGTTTGTTTGAGGGAAATGAAATAACATGAATGATGACCAACAAACCTATTATAATATCAAAAGAAATAATTTGGGCACAAATTAGTTAAAATTATTATTAATATATAGGAGAATAAAATAGGACAATAAATTAATGATGACTTCTCAATAAGATATAGAATATGATAAAATGAAAAATACATAAGAATAAATGATAAAATTGAAAAAAAATGCAAAATAAAATTAGAAATGCCGTAAAAGTAATTTATCTATATAAAAAATGAGACCCTATTGAATGAAAAATAATAATAAAAAAAAATAAAGCTATTAAGTTGAACTAAGATTATAAGTTGACGCAGAGGGTTGATGAGGGTATATGGGATGTCGGAGTATGTCCCAGCAAAGAAATAGCTTAATGAGTTCTGCGATGCAACGAACTTGTGTTAGTGAGGTACTGCTTTTATTAACAGAACGGTTAAGATGTTCCGTCTGCATTATTAGTTCAGACTAGTAGGAAAGGGTAGGTAGGTTGAAGAATGTGGAAAGGGAAAGGTAAACGCAAGATATGTACTGCTGCCAATGATGATGGTACCCGGCTTGTATGATGAAAAATAAAAAAGAAAGAAAAAAGATGATTGGTGATTATTAAAATAAGCCGGGTAATAAAAAGAAAAATAAAGAATCTAGCTGGGTATCCTGAACTCACTATTGGGAGCGACATAGCGAGGAAGGATTTCTCAGTTGGATTAATCAATAAAAAAAATGTTTGGCGAACAGGAAGCCCTTGGGGTAATGCATGAGAAGGTATGGGCAGGGGTGGTTAGGAGACGTCAACGATAAAATTAGAAAAACGAAATAGATAAAATATATAAACGAAAATATATTAACAATTGAAAAATAACCAAATTAATTAAAGATTAAAAGAAACTTTTTATCTGATATTTATTTTTACTTTTTAAAAATAATTTTGGGTAACTATTGATCACATAAAAAATATTAGATAATAAAACGGCATATATTGGATTTAATAAAATATTTTATAAAATATTATAAACGCTCTCAATATATTAAAAGTTTTAAAATGACGAGAAAAGGGGTTTAAGTTATAATATGTGTGTAATAAGCCTACACATAATGAAAAATACGATTGAAGCAAAAAAAGGTATAATTAGTTGTAAATGGCTGACGGCATTGCTAATGAATGGCACACAAAATAATAATAAAATTGATTAATGTTAAAATGTTTTATACATATCTAAATTATATTAACTCAAATAGTAATAGGGAAGCTAAAATAATGAACTTGTGAATTTATAATAGGAATAAAATTGCATAAATAGAGTATCGATTGAGTAGTTAATTTAGTGCATAGAAAAAACGGAGATAGTGTTACATTAAGAGAGTTCTGTAGAGAAAGTTCTCCTACCAGATGGATGTCTTGGATGGGTATTGTGGAGTCGCTTGCAATTAGGCTAGGTGATCACTATTTGCGGTGGTTGCCATGGGACATTGTCGGTGCTGGTAAGCGGGGCAATGCGAGGCTTTCTCGATAGATCTTGTCTGCTTGTTCGAGCCGATGGAGCGAGGTGCCCGTTGCGCAGGAGCTGTCGTGGGAGAGATGATAACTCCTCTGGCGAGGTACAGCTAGTCCTCAGACTAGACAGCTAGTCTTTGAGATTTCCAATGGATCGTCAAGGTGGAGGGCAAGTAGAAGGAGCATCCACACGAATGCGCCGTTGATCACAGGTGCCTCAGTCGTCCTCTGCATGCCGCTGTCCTCAGTTATCCTGTCGACTTTCTGTAATATTGTTGCAAATGATTCTGTCGAAGTATGGATAAACTGGCATTCGTGTACGTTAGGCGAGTGTTGATGTTCTTTCCACACGCGGACAACAAGAAGCAGAGGCAGGGCTAGATGTTAGCACCGAGAGTGATCGGTGATAGCCCAAGGGACAGAGGTTGAGGCCATGATACAAACTTGGATGCCTATCATTGAGACCTGGAGAGAGAGACCGAGAGAGACAGAAGCGGTCTGCAGAAGGACACACCCTAGAACATCTGCCGCTGACCTGTTCTGTTCAAACCACTCCTGTTGACCGAGGTCTTCTATATAAAACCCCTGGAGGGGTCTCTCTGGGATGAGCGTTGCCTCTTTCCTTCCCTCTGGCCGGCAGCTGACCGCTCTTTGGATCTTTATTTTGACCTTACCATTTTTAGTTTAAATACAAATAGGGGATTAAATACAAATAGTTCATATACAAAATATTAGTAAATAGAAACAGTGTATATTTTAATAGAAGGGTAGGATCTTATAAGGTAGCTGCTCTAACTAATTGGAAGATATGTGACATATACTAAAAGTGTCATTATTATACATTTTAAAATATAAGATATATATATTTATTTATATATATGTTTGTGTATGTGTGTGTGTGTTAACCGAGAGGGCAGTAAGGTGTGGAGAACTTTCCGATACTTCTCTGCACCTTGGAAGACCTTTCACAGCTCTCATAGAGTACAGGCAGTCATGGTCGAGGCAAAATGGACGACTTTATAGTTTTAAAATATATCCAAATTCAAATAGGAGTATCTCAGAAATCTTGCGTGATAATAAATACTAATGGTATATTTGGAATCAGTACAAATAATTACATTTAGATAAGATGCGGTTTCTTTTGGGACAAAAAAAAATATTTTTTGATAAACCAGAGTTATGTAATAAGGTTTATGCAAAAATTCTTATGTAACATTGAGTTCAGCATGAAAAGTTACACTAGAAATACCATCAGCTTCTCTTGGGCAAAATTGTTGTTGAACAGTGTTATTAATTATATATATACATTTAAATGGGGTCTGTAATTCTTTAAAAATATATTTTGAATCTAGAAATCGAGAAAGAAATAAATCCGATAATTTTCTAATATATATAATAATACCCTGGAAGCGAACGACTAGATAAAAAAAATTGAAGAAACTGATCATTTTTAGTTGGGATATATCTGAGTAATTATTGTATGTCAAGTATCAATAAAACATCATCTAAAGGTGAAGCTATATCATCAATAATATTTTTCTGTACTAATTCAAAAAACAACTTCTCTATATACCTAGTGTCAAAATGTATTTTGAAACTCTCTCTACAAACTATTTATTTTCCCTCATTATTAGAAATAAAGTCTATGGTTGTAGTTTTCAACTCTTAAAATAAGAATTATAATATTAAGCTATATAGTTTTAATAAATAAAAATTTCAATAAATTTTCTATTTCAAAATTCCGAGCAAAATAATATCAAAAGAGCTTTAGAGTACACCTTACTCTTCTCATGGGCCAATTGCTTCGTATTCCACTCAAAATATGCTGCAACCAAGTCGTGAAACTGAAAATAGGTAGACGGTTGCTACTGTTTTTTTTTTTTTTTTTTGAAGAACTTTATCGAATGTCTATATATATATACTTGTAGATAAAGCTCGATTTGCACTTAATTATTTTAAAGAATTTCACTTTTTTATTTGCAGCATCTAGTGAGCATAAAACCTTTTGATATTATCAATGTATGCCTACATTTTGGGAAGTATTTTTTAAAATTTTTATAATTCAAATATGAATTGTGCTTTAATTTATAAATCTATATATATAAAAATGAATGTTTGTATGTTTGTCTGTTTGTTTGTTGGTCTGTATGCACGGTATACAAATTCGCAGTAGTTCACTAATTCAAACCAAAATTTCCATACATAGGTAAAAAATAACGGGGATGACGATAGGCTATTTTAAAAAATATATAAATAAATTATTAAAACTATATATTAAAATTATTCTACTTAGCTCACGAGCAGCGCCCTCTTGAACCAGGGCGATCTGACGGCGGCGCGCGCCCATTGGCTGCCGGCGAGCACGTGACTTCCCTGCCCCCGCCCCCCCCCCCCCTCCGAGAAAATGTAATCGTCCGGCTGCCGGCCGGTTGGACAGTCCAAGTTCCCACCGACCAATCAGAGTGATCAAGAGGTCCTGGCGCGCGGGGGCAGAGTTGGTGACACAGAAAAAAAGCCTCGCGGGTGACCTCCGGGAACTAGGTCCATCTTCCATATGTAATATACATTTAATCGTGTAAACCCGGGCGTTGCCCGGGTCGTTCGTCTAGTTAATTATAATAAGAAAATAAATTATTTATTTATCTAATAGGGAAGTTCTCTCGTACATTTATTATCCTTCCACGGGTGGAATATCTATATAATTAAAAAATATATATATGGAAATTTAAACCAACAACCTCATATTGTATATAATATTAAAAAATTGCATGTTGTATAATAGAAACACATCTGTAAATGATTATACGCAAGATTGGCATGTGTCATTACATCATCATATGGAATGTACTTTGTACAAACTGAGGATAAATAAATAAAACTCTGCAACAGATTAAGAGTTGAGCTAAAGCAAGAGATTAAGATAGAAGTCCAACGAGGCCTAGAAGATAGGGCGTTGCCCTATTTTATATATTTTCTTCCTCTTCGGCAAAGATATATAAGCCTCCAACAGGTCCAGAAATAAGCAGTCACTTCACCATCAGCGGGAGCCCTCGTCGGTTGTTTCCAAGGTCTACCTCATCGACCATGTAGAACAGTAAGAACTCTTCTATCTCCATCTTTCGCTGCTTAGCTCGACTCCTATCTGTTCATGCAATTTTCCTAGTACAACTTTGTCCCTTCGTTTTTTTTGTGTGGACATTCCCAACCTTCCACTCTGCCTCGACCACGACTGCCTGTACTCTGTGAGAACTGTTAAAGGTCTTCCAAGGTGCATAGAGGTACTGGAAAACTTTCCACATCCTGACTGTTCCTCTCGATTTACACAGTATAGCTAGAGTCGACAGAAACTCACGCACCATAGCTTAAGTCGACAGGATATCATACCATAGCTTAAGTCGACAGGATATCACAACGACAGGATTCAACAAAAGTCGACAGGATGACCGAAACGAAGGATGACCACAAAGAAGAAGGTAAGAAGCCTGTGCAGAAAAGCCAGAAAGAGCAAAGATGGAGGACAAGCTCGCCATTTCCAACGATACAACCAAGCAATCACACCCCTAATAAGAGACATTTGAGAAAAAGGAAACGACGCCCCAAGGGACCTCCGCGGTGTCACTAACACAGATCGACAACGCCAGGAGCAAACTGACCACCCCAACGACAGAGCCGAAAATCCCTCAAGATACGGAAACCGAGGAGAAGAGTGACGCAAACCCGGTGAGAATTTCTCCACCTTCGACCTGAAATCGAGACAGCGATAAGCCGTAATCAACTTTACAGAAGCTACAAGCTTCTACAAGCCCTACATGGAGCGCCTTCTACGTCAGCAGGACGAAAACCAAAGTTCAAGTCTACTGACTGAACAATCACCAAAACTGTAAGTTTTTTAAAAACCAACATAATTTTCTCCTTGATTCCCCATGCATTTTGTGTTTATTTTCACTTTAATAATTTTTAATTCCATTTTTACATTTTTATATCATTTTTAATATTCAATTTTAAAATCTTTTACCATCTATTTTATCAATTTTTACTTTATTTTTAATCAAATTATAAAATTTTAATTCATTACTTTCAATTTTATTTTTAAGAAAATCGCCAATCACACATTCTTATTGACTTACTAATTTTGCATGCCTTTCCTAAATTTACCTAAAATGGCATTATCCAAATTTACAACTTAAAAAAATCATTATTATTATTAATTAAAAAACTCTCATTATATCATAATTCTAAACTTATTTTTGTTTTGTTAATATTTTATCTTTATACCAAAACACCCATTTCTAAAAATCAAATACTTAAAATTTTTCAAAAATAATTGTCATATTCACCATTTTATGTGAACGTCTCAATTCAAATTATTTGTCACTATTACCACATTGCCCTTTTATGAGGATAATTTTCGCCATACCATAATCAATGATAAGAAAAAAAATATTTATATACAGGGTGATCCAAAAGTCCCGCACAACTTTAAAAATTAATAACTCCGCGAATATTTGCGCTAGAGCAATGCGGTAAACACCATTGTGTTCAGGATGCAATGGGATTTTTTATGGCAAATAATGAAAAATTCAAAATTGATTTTAGTTACAATTTTATTCGCCAGATGGCGCACTACCAGAATCAGAGATTCAGCGGCCAAATTGTTTGATAAATTGAAAAATATAACTGATCGACACGTATTTTTCCTTTTTGAATACCAGGAAAGAACCCTAATAACATCAAATAACAAATTAATAAAACACCACTTCGCAAAAAGTATGAAGAATTGGTTAACAATTTTTAAATACAATCAGAGATATGTAAAATAGGTAAATGCAAATTAAACATGTAGCAAAAAAAAAAATTGATATTTTAGATATGGTTTGTTTCCGAAGATAATAAATATATAATATTTTTAATTCAACTCTATCTCAGTATCGATTATATTTATTTTATTCATTTGAAAAATATGTATCTATCTCTGATAATTTATTTTACTCTGGAATGCCGTTGTTGTTGTCGTGTCCAATAAAAAGCCTCAGATGTCTCCATGCATCTCCATCACAGCAGCAGCAATGTCCACTATCTTGGGTGTGTAAAGCTGCTGCTCTGGGTCTATGTCAATTTTCTGCAAGGCTGCGGCCATTGCTGGCTATGAGAATATGTGGGTAGGTGTAAGTTCCACACCAGGACAATTGTTGCATGCCCTATAGGTTATTGTGCCATCTGGATGTATTGTTATTCCTTTATAGTATTTTGTTCTAAGTCTTGTTATAGTTTTTGTCATTTTTCTCTCATGTTTATTTCGCATTTTGATCCTTTCCTATTTATTGTTTAATTATCTTGTATTTTGACAAAGAATCAGCGTCAAATAATGACATTTGTTCTTTATTTGGCTCAACTTTCTGGCTTCCTTTGCCAATTCAAATGCTATTTCATTACCCCCGATCCCAGCATGGGCAGGGATCCATTGTAGAATGCAGTTATTCTCCAATGGTTCCAGTTGGGCAAGTAACGAGTGTATTTTCTGTGTGATTTTAGTATTGCCCTTCTGAATTGCTTCTAGAGCGGATATGGAGTCACTGTATATTAAATTTCCTTCTGCTTGATGCAGGGGTGGTTGGTTAAGGCATACATCAAGGGCTTTCCAGATAGCTGTCAGTTCACAAGTGAAGTTTGACGAAATCTGTCCTGCTCCTTCTTTGATTTTGATGTGCGTTCCATCTTGCAGTATTATGTTAATTCCGGCCCCTCCATAACTCAGGGTAAGGTCTGAAGATCCATCTGTATATGCTGTTGAAGGGGGTGGCCTAGCATTTTTAATCAAGAATTTGTACTATGAGGACATAGCCGTTAATATTTCAAACACATTAGACCTCGAAGCCCAAGATATCAAATTCTACCTCAATCAAAACAAAGCCATAAACATATACAATATGTATCACCCTCCAAACAATACACTTATTGACGATGGAACAATGGCTCAATTTCTTACAGACAACTCTTATTGTAGGTGACCTTAATGCCAAACATCAACTATGGGGATGTTCCACGCCAAACCCAAGAGGCAAAATACTTTCAAACATATTTGACGACAATGCCATCATGTGCTTAAATGATGGGTATCCTACCCATCATTCCTACAGCTATAATACTGCACAAGCCCTTGATATAAGTTTTTACTATCCTGACATTTTCCACAAATGCAAATAGCAAATATTAAAAAGTATTGGAAGTGATCATTTGCCTAATTTGATAGGAATTAGCACCAAGACCAAAACCAGCTCAATTAAAAAAAATTCTGGAACTTCAAAAAGGCTAATTGGATATCTTTCGTAAACACCATTATTAAAGCAGCTACAGTTTCAATACCAAGAGGTAATATTAAGAAATGGATTCCAAATTATACACACCAGGCAAAAAATATTCAAACACTTATAACTAAAAGAAATGAACTACAAAAAAGAGCACCCAAAACCAAACAAATTGTAGAACTGAACTGAACATTGTGAATGCAAAAATAAAAAGATTATACGTAAATGTGAAAAGGGAAAATGGAAACAAATTTGTGAAAACCTGAACCCAAGAAACCCAAATACAAAACTTTGGAATTTGGCAAAACAAATTGACAGATCCCAGTCACAAACTGAAAAAATTAATATGATTAAGAATACAGATGGTACACCAGCAACTAATGACAAAATTGCTGCCAATCTCTTAGGTAATTCATATCAAATAAGTAGTAAAATCAAGGTTGAAACAAAGTCCCAAAGGATTATTCATGGCTGTAAAAATGTCACCAGCACTCATAATATTTTCAATGAAAAAAATAAATATTAAAGAGCTAGCTTATGCATTAGAAAACACTGACCTAAACAAGACTCCTGGGCCAGATGGAATCCATGGCCGAATGATATCAAACTTGGGCAAAATTGGCAAAGAAAGACTTCTTAATATTTTCAATAACTCCTGGAAAACTGGAAAATTGCTTCAAGACTGTAAAAATGCAACAATAATTCCCATTTAAAAACTTTACAAATCTACTGATGACCCAAAAAACTACCGACCTATCTCTCTCATAAGTATTTGCTGAAAATTAATGGAAAAATTATACTCAGACGACTCACCTACCACCCCGACACAAGAAATCTCTGACCAGAAGAACAATATGGATTTAGGAAAGGACATGGGACAATAGACCAACCCTTATTTTTCACACTAAAGGTAAAAGATGCACAAAACAGAAAACCAACTAACCACACAATAGCTGCTTTTTAGACCTTACACAAGCTTTTGATAAGGTATGGAAAAACAAGTTAATTACAAAATTATACAAACATTTCAAAATTGATGGAAAAGCTATCACTTGGATAAATGATTCCCTTAAAAATAGATGCATCAGGGTCAAATATAATGGCACTTTATCTAAAACCTTCAAATTGTATCAAGGATTACCACAAGGATCAGTCCTTAGCCCAAATCTCTTCACCCAATTTATTGCAGGCATAGAAGAATTTTTTCTCATAAAACCCATATTGGACTTTTCGCTGATGACATTATTCTATGGAGCAGCAACACTAACTGGAAAAAGCTGAAAGAGATTTGAACAAGACTCTTCTCCAGTTTCAATACCAAGAGGTAATATTAAGAAATGGATTCCAAATTATACACACCAGGCAAAAAATATTCAAACACTTATAACTAAAAGAAATGAACTACAAAAAAGAGCACCCAAAACCAAACAAATTGTAGAACTGAACTGAACATTGTGAATGCAAAAATAAAAAGATTATACGTAAATGTGAAAAGGGAAAATGGAAACAAATTTGTGAAAACCTGAACCCAAGAAACCCAAATACAAAACTTTGGAATTTGGCAAAACAAATTGACAGATCCCAGTCACAAACTGAAAAAATTAATATGATTAAGAATACAGATGGTACACCAGCAACTAATGACAAAATTGCTGCCAATCTCTTAGGTAATTCATATCAAATAAGTAGTAAAATCAAGGTTGAAACAAAGTCCCAAAGGATTATTCATGGCTGTAAAAATGTCACCAGCACTCATAATATTTTCAATGAAAAAAATAAATATGAAAGAGCTAGCTTATGCATTAGAAAACACTGACCTAAACAAGACTCCTGGGCCAGATGGAATCCATGGCCGAATGATATCAAACTTGGGCAAAATTGGCAAAGAAAGACTTCTTAATATTTTCAATAACTCCTGGAAAACTGGAAAATTGCTTCAAGACTGTAAAAATGCAACAATAATTCCCATTTAAAAACTTTACAAATCTACTGATGACCCAAAAAACTACCGACCTATCTCTCTCATAAGTATTTGCTGAAAATTAATGGAAAAATTATACTCAGACGACTCACCTACCACCCCGACACAAGAAATCTCTGACCAGAAGAACAATATGGATTTAGGAAAGGACATGGGACAATAGACCAACCCTTATTTTTCACACTAAAGGTAAAAGATGCACAAAACAGAAAACCAACTAACCACACAATAGCTGCTTTTTAGACCTTACACAAGCTTTTGATAAGGTATGGAAAAACAAGTTAATTACAAAATTATACAAACATTTCAAAATTGATGGAAAAGCTATCACTTGGATAAATGATTCCCTTAAAAATAGATGCATCAGGGTCAAATATAATGGCACTTTATCTAAAACCTTCAAATTGTATCAAGGATTACCACAAGGATCAGTCCTTAGCCCAAATCTCTTCACCCAATTTATTGCAGGCATAGAAGAATTTTTTCTCATAAAACCCATATTGGACTTTTCGCTGATGACATTATTCTATGGAGCAGCAACACTAACTGGAAAAAGCTGAAAGAGATTTGAACAAGACTCTTCTCCACCTAGAAAAATTTGCTAATAAACATAAATTAGAATTTAACCCCCAAAAATCTGAAACCTGTCTTTTTACTACCGATAAGAAACTATACAAAATAAGACCAAATATTATTCAGGAAGAACAGCAATTGCAATATAATAAACATCCAAAATATCTCGGCTACACCCTGGATCCAGAAACCAACTCCAGTAAACATATTGAAGGAGTTGTTAGAAAAGGAAGAGACCGACTAAAAATCTTGAAATATATTTCAGGAAGAGTGGGGAGCTGAAGCAACAACACTAAAATTAACTTACACATCTCTAATGAGACCTATCTTGGAATATGGATATCAAATCTATGGTACAGCATCTGAAACAAATCTAAAAGCACTGGAAAGGATACAACTAAATGCAGCTAGAATTATTACAGGTCTTCGAAATACCTGCCATAATAATATTGTACTTTACGAGGCAGACATTATGCCCTTAAAGGGTAGAAGAAGCTTCAATCTGCCAAAATATATAAACAAAATCAAGAGTTATGAAAACAAACACAAAACTTCCAATTGCATACTTAATTGGGAATCCAATTTTAGACTCAAAAAAGAAGGCCCTCTCCACCTGGCCAAAAGAAATGGATTTTTAAAATATAAAGTGAAAAATATTATTTAGCAGAAAAAAATATCCCCATGCGAATCATTAACAAAATGTTATTTTTAATGCCACTTTAAATGAGCCCACCAACAAACAATACCAAAATCCAGAATACTTAAAACAATTATCATTAGAAATAATTATTATAAAATTCCTAAAAATGTAATAACTATCTATACCGATGGTAGCAGAGACGAGTTGGGACACACTGACAGTGGCTGTCTCATTAAAACCACAAATGGCAATGAGAAAATAAACAGAAGAAACCCAGATTTTTGCTCAGTCTTCAGATCAGAACTTATAGCCATTTATGAAGCCTTAAAATCCATCAGAAACACTAAACATCACGATAGTAGAAGTGCAATACAACACTTGAGTCACACAAGGGAACTTAGAGACAAAGTAAGCAGGAACATAATTGGTTATCTCCAAAAACTCTCAATACCTCAAAAATTCACCTTTAATGGATACCCTTACATGTTAGCATTGAAGGCAATGAAGCTGCTGATGCGCTGCGAAAAAAGGCACAAAGAAACCTTGCTACAGAAAAATAAACTTACTTTTAAAGAAATAGAAACAGTAGCCAAAACAAAAATAAACAAGAACTGGAGGATTCCACCTAAGCACAGTTGGTACACCCTAGAAGCAGATGGCCACCCAGACCTTTCGGTCCACAAGCCGGCATGCGAAGCATGCACTTCGCTGCTATTCTGTTCAACTCATAAGCCAAGTAACGATATCCAAGCTAGTGCTTGGACATTGTACCTGGAAACACCACCTCCCAGACAACGTGTCTGGAAGGATTTCTATACCGGTGGCCTTTAATCACAGCAAAAGAGGACACTACCTACTGTGTCCAGCAGGGACCGCGGGGAGGCGGCCCCCGGTCGACTCTGTTCACTAACAGCTGAGGAAAAGCTCAGCTGCCACGTGTGGGCTTTCTCAAGAAGCTTGCTGTGGTTTCTCAGCAGCTTACTCTCGATCGCGCCCCTCGCCCTCCTTCTCTCTTCCTGCACACCCACTACCCTTGGACAATCCAAGACGTAGTGGCGTGCATCCACATCCCTTTCTTCATAGACGCAATCAGGGTTTCTCTTAATTTTAAATCTGTGGAGACTCCTGGGAAAGGGCCCATGTCCCGAACTACCCTAATGAATTTGTGGGACATTACCTTACAGAGGTACTTGGGTGTTGTTACCCAATTGAATATACCTCTCTCCCCTTCACACTGTTCCTCCATCTGTCCAACCATAAGTCCTGGACGTGCCCCCTGATCCTCCTATAAACTTCTTTCTTGGTCACTGGGGTCCTCAATGATCTATCTCTAAAGCATCTCTTGCCTTAGTGAGCCTGTCTGCGAACCCATTACCTTCGACGAGGCTGTGTCTCCTAACCCAATAGAGCTCCGGAGCCCGCATTGTCATCTCCAGCTCCTGGATTATTTGATGCGCGAGTTGCCCTTTCACCAGATTGATGGCGACGAGGGCCGACATACAATCTGAATAGAGGCGGTCCGGGCTGAAGTTCTTCTCGGCACACACTCTGAGGGCTACCCTGATCGCAACCAGCTCGGCTGAAAAGACCAATTCGTCCACTCTGAGTGTTAAGCTTTCTTGGAAGATCAGCTCTCCATTAGTGAAACTCACTACTTCAGCTCCAGTATTGGTTCCAGACTTACTACCATCAGTGAAAACCTCCGTGCCAATCCCTGTCGGCCCTCCAGGACTCCAATTCCACTTTGGCAACCACTGCGGAGGCTTCCTTGGGTCCCTCTTCCATTCCAGGGCACCCGCTTCAAGTCCCAGGGCATCTTCCCTGTTCTCCCAGATCTTCTGTCTGATGGCACAGGTCTACAAAAAAAACTTTTTTTTTTGCACAAGAGAACCTGATGGTGTTTCTAGTGTAACTTTTCATGCTGAACTCAAAAATCTAATCAGAAATTTCCCATCACCCATGGTTTTTGCCTGATGGTCTTTTTTTAGTATTGGGATAAATACAGTAATAAATGCAACCAATGTTACGTAAGCATTTTTTAAGTTACATCATTAACTAAGCTAGCGCTTTATTTTTGACAAGAAGAGTTGGTGTGTGTAGTCAAAAGATTTATTTTATTTAGAAAACAAATACGAGAATCATGGGACGAGTGTCTTTTGTAGGAAGCTTTATTTTAAATCGCTCAAGCTTTCGGGCTGACCGGCCCTTCTACAGGAGATAAGTGAACAATGGCACATCAGGTACTATATAATAATCGGACTATTTACATATTCAAAAATTAAAATTTTTTAAAAACTTTTTATAGGGATTTTGCATAACTAAGCAAAGTCGGGAGGAATAATTAACATAATAGTAAATTGTGGACAGTAGAAATTGACATGTATGATAATAGATATTGGACATAGTAGAGCCTGTATTATCTTATACTGTCTATGAGAGGGGGGGGGGAATCTACACAGATGGAGGAAACAGGGCTATGGGAACAGAGATTGGTAGGATTCAGGAAGGTCGATATGTCTATTGATGGCGTGGAAGCCCTGGGAAACGAGAGCTTCCAAGGTGAGGCGCTGCTGCTTGTTGTGTATGCGGCTATAGTGCACAGATGGATTGGCCAGGTCGAAAGAGTGGTTGGTGGTTCGGATATGCTGGTATATGGCTGATTTCTCATCTTGTCTGGAGATGTTTTTTCTGTGTTCCTCGAGTCTTGTCCCTACGCTCCTGCCCGTCTCACCAACGTAGACAACATCGCAGTCAGCGCAGGGAATGGAGTAGACACAGCCAGACAAGAGAGATGGGTTAAATGGGCTATTGCTTTTAGTATCCGGGTTCCTAATGAGGGAACTGATGTTAGGGGAGTTGGAGTACAGGGTCCTGACTCCAAACTTGCTTAGGGCTCGGGCTATGGAGGAGCTAGTGGGGGAATATGGGAGGACACATATGGATTTATACACGGGGTTGGGAGCAGTGTGGTTGGGGTTGTGGAAATGGCGTAATATAAAAGACTTCGGGTATTGGAATTTTATGAGATTAGCTATGACTCTATTGGTTTCCATGGTTTTGAAATCAGAGGTGGAACAGTGGGTGTGAACTCGTTTAGACAGGGTTTTGACTGTGTTGATCTTGTGACTAAGGGGACAGAAGGAGTTGAAGTGAATATAATTTGGTCTGAACGAGTTCTTGTAATGTACTGTGGAGTGGTATCTGGTTGGGGTCCGGATGATGAGGAAATCTAAGAAAGGGAGGGCGTTGTAGGTTTCGGTTTCATGGGTGAAGGAAAGGTCAGGATGGTAACTAATGAGTTTAGAGAGGATATTTTCAACCTGGCTTTTGGTGCATATGCAGAACACATCATCTATGTATCTACGCCAAAGGCGGATATCGGATGGAAAATCTGAGGTGATCTGCATATCTATAGACCGCATAACAATCTCAGCAGCAGCTGAGGAAAGAGGGTTCCCCATTGGGGACCCTTTTACCTGTAGAAAAAACTGGGAGTTGAAGGAGCAGATTGAGGATTGTAAACAGAGATGGGTGAGTTCTATAATTTTGGATGAGGTATCTACAGGTAAAAGGGTCCCCAATGGGGAACCCTCTTTCCTCAGCTGCTGCTGAGATTGTTATGCGGTCTATAGATATGCAGATCACCTCAGATTTTCCATCCGATATCCGCCTTTGGCGTAGATACATAGATGATGTGTTCTGCATATGCACCAAAAGCCAGGTTGAAAATATCCTCTCTAAACTCATTAGTTACCATCCTGACCTTTCCTTCACCCATGAAACCGAAACCTACAACGCCCTCCCTTTCTTAGATTTCCTCATCATCCGGACCCCAACCAGATACCACTCCACAGTACATTACAAGAACTCGTTCAGACCAAATTATATTCACTTCAACTCCTTCTGTCCCCTTAGTCACAAGATCAACACAGTCAAAACCCTGTCTAAACGAGTTCACACCCACTGTTCCACCTCTGATTTCAAAACCATGGAAACCAATAGAGTCATAGCTAATCTCATAAAATTCCAATACCCGAAGTCTTTTATATTACGCCATTTCCACAACCCCAACCACACTGCTCCCAACCCCGTGTATAAATCCATATGTGTCCTCCCATATTCCCCCACTAGCTCCTCCATAGCCCGAGCCCTAAGCAAGTTTGGAGTCAGGACCCTGTACTCCAACTCCCCTAACATCAGTTCCCTCATTAGGAACCTGGATACTAAAAGCAATAGCCCATTTAACCCATCTCTCTTGTCTGGCTGTGTCTACTCCATTCCCTGCGCTGACTGCGATGTTGTCTACGTTGGTGAGACGGGCAGGAGCGTAGGGACAAGACTCGAGGAACACAGAAAAAACATCTCCAGACAAGATGAGAAATCAGCCATATACCAGCATATCCGAACCACCAACCACTCTTTCGACCTGGCCAATCCATCTGTGCACTATAGCCGCATACACAACAAGCAGCAGCGCCTCACCTTGGAAGCTCTCGTTTCCCAGGGCTTCCACGCCATCAATAGACATATCGACCTTCCTGAATCCTACCAATCTCTGTTCCCATAGCCCTGTTTCCTCCATCTGTGTAGATTCCCCCCCCTCTCATAGACAGTATAAGATAATACAGGCTCTACTATGTCCAATATCTATTATCATACATGTCAATTTCTACTGTCCACAATTTACTATTATGTTAATTATTCCTCCCGACTTTGCTTAGTTATGCAAAATCCCTATAAAAAGTTTTTAAAAAATTTTAATTTTTGAATATGTAAATAGTCCGATTATTATATAGTACCTGATGTGCCATTGTTCACTTATCTCCTGTAGAAGGGCCGGTCAGCCCGAAAGCTTGAGCGATTTAAAATAAAGCTTCCTACAAAAGACACTCGTCCCATGATTCTCGTATTTGTTTTCTAACTGTATTGAATGGGATTCCAGTACTTATAATTTATTTTATTTGTTATTAATTAAATTTTGCTCTTTAAGAATCATAAATATTAATTTAAATAACAAATTATTGAAATTTTAATTGAATATATATATAATTTATTATTATATAATATTATAATCTGTTTTGCTTTCAACTCAAAAATAACGACAAGCTCTGTAATGCTATTTGCTCATTAACAGTTTAAATATATATATTTAAATTCAACCTAACACGATTTGTTTAATAGATTTGCAGCAGAAGTGACAGGTAAATTTGAAGTGATTAGTTTATTCTTCTCTATCGATTTGCTTTTATAAATCGTGTGCACTAGACTGTGTCGATATGCCGAGGCGTTGCATTAATATTCCTGATATTTTCTGTTATATTTGTGGGGAATTAACTTTCAAAGTTCAAAGGCGAAACTTTACACCGCTCATCAAAAAGTGCTATGAACTTTATTTTTGCTTTAAAGTCGGTGACCAAGATAAGACTTGGGCTCCTCACCATTGTTGTGTAATTTGTGTTCGACATCTTACAGGGTGGATTAAAGGTGAACGTCATATGCCTTTTGCGGTTCCAATGATATGGAGGGAACCTAAAGACCATTCTTCAGACTGTTATTTTTGTTTGACAAAGACTACAGGTATTAAATCCAAATCAAGACATACAGTTGAATATCCAGATTTGCCTTCTGCTATGAGACCGGTTCCTCATAGTGATATTTTACCTGTTCCACAGCCTCCTGAAAATGTAATATTCAGATAGACGAGAGCAACAGTGGGATGACACAAATTTTGAAGCAGGTGCTTTATCTGAACCTCATTTATTAACCCAAGGAGATTTGAACGACCTCGTACGTGATTTAGATTTATCCAAAAAACAGAGTGAACTTTTAGGCTCTAGGTTAAAAGGCTGGAATCTGCTGCATAAAGGCACAAAAGTATGCTTTTTTCGCAAGCGTCAAGATGAATTTCAAGACTTCTATTCACAAGAGAATGATTTAGTATATTGCAATGATGTTGTTAGTCTAATGGAAGCGCTTGGTCATGACCATGATACAGAAGAGTGGCGTTTATTCACTGATTCTTCAAAAATTAGTATGAAAGCTGTTCTCCTTCACAATATAAATAAGTTCCCATCAGTGCCAATAGCACATGCATCCAACATGAAAGAGACTTACGAAAACATGAAACTGCTTTTGAAAAAGATAGAATATGAAAGATACGGTTGGAAAATATGCAGCGATTTGAAAGTCGTTGCTCTCTTGCGTGGATTACAGCTTAGATATACAAAAATTTGTTGTTTTCTGTGTGAGTGGGATAGCAGAGATAGGGAAAGGCATTACATTAAAAAAATCTGGCCAAACCGTAAAATATTTACTCCAGGATATAAAAATATTGCAAATCTACCCCTGATCGATTCAGAAAATATTTACTTACCACCATTACATATTAAACTGGGATTAATGAAGAACTTTGTCAAGGCAATGGATCGAAATGCCAGTGGATTTGCTTACCTAAAACAAATATTTTCTAGTATAGGTGAAGCGAAGATTAAAGAAGGCATTTTCGTTGGACCTCAGATTCGAGAATTGCAGCAGGATGGAAATTTTCAAAATAGTTTGAATGAAGTTGAAGCAGCAGCATGGAATTCCTTTAGAAATGTTTGCAAAAACTTCTTAGGAAGTGTCAAGGTTGAAAATTACCGAGACATAGTTAATGATCTGTTGCTTTCCTACAAGGCACTGGGAGGTAACATGTCCCTCAAGATCCATTTCCTGCATTCACATCTAGATTTCTTTCCAGACAATCTTGGCGCAGTTAGCGATGAGCATGGTGAGAGGTTTCATCAAGATATATCAAGCATGGAGAAGCGGTACCATGGTAAATGGAGTCCCGCTATGCTTGCCGACTACTGCTGGACACTCAAGAGGGATCTACCACAAGCAAAGTATAGAAGAAAATCCACTGTCACTGCTTTTCAATAAATAAATATGTTTCGTTCATATATGCCTATATATTAACAATATTTCCAAATTTCAAGTAGGTGTATCTCAGAAATATTGCGTAATAGAAAAAAACTAATGGTATATTTGGATTCAGGACATGTAGATAAGATGCTATTTCTTCGTGAACAAAGAAAAATATTTTTTGATAAACCAGTGTAATGTAATAAGTGTTATGCAAAACTGCTTACGTAACATTGTTTGCATTTTTTACTGTATTTATCCCAATACTAAAAAAAGACCGTCAGGCAAAAACCATAGGTGATGGGAAATTTCTGATTAGAATTTTGAGTTCAGCATGAAAAGTTACACTAGAAACATAATCAGGTTCTCTTGTGCAAAAATCTTGTTGACCAGTGTGGTCTCCTCCTCTAGTTTCAATCCCAGGGGAATAAGCCCAGCGAGGACCAAAAAGGCCTCACTGCTGGTAGTGCGATATCCCCCTGTGATTCTGAGTGCCGCTGTCCTCTGCACGCTCTCTAGAGTTTTTTCCACCTTCTGATCCCTGTTATAGCAGGATTGGCTCGACACAGGAGAGGCAGAGGTTGCTAAAAATAGTACCCTCCTTCTCCCCCCTCCTGTTGAGAGCCAACCAGGACAGGCCTGCACAACGCCTCCCTGCCTCTCGCCACCATCTCCTCCGCCTGGTATTGCCAACCCATCTTGTCATCAATGACCACCCCCATGACTACCCTCCGTCCTTTCATCCGGATAGCCGGCTTGTGCTCCCATTTGATCCCTTTCCTTTTAGTTCTTATGTCCCTAGGTTTAAAGCTGAGGGCTTTAGTTTTGGAGACATTGAACTTAAGGCCAGAGTCATGGGCCCAATTCGAGAGGATTTGGAGAGAAGTTTCAACACACTTCTCAGCCTTCGCTCTCGAAGCAGCCTCAATGATGAGGAACTGGTCGTCAGCATAGAGAACCAGCCTGGCTCCCTCAGGGAGCTCCTCCTGGAAAACGGTGTTTACCAGGATATTCCACAGAATAGGTCCGCAGCAAGAGCCCTGGGGGCAACCCCTAGCACAGTTTCTTTCCAACTTCCGCCCACCAAAACTGAGGCTAATCCGTCTATCCCTTAGGAAGCCACGAACCAAGCTGCACAAATTATCAGGACAACCCATGTCCATCAAATTTCTCATCAGCTTGTTCCAGCTCGTGGAGTTGAACACACCATCAATGTCCAGGGCCACGAAAAGAACCCAAGCACCCTTATTTAAGCCCATCTTAACCCCCTCTAACACCTCGTTCAGAGCTGTGGTTGTGGACTTCCCTTCCCTAAAACCATGTTGGAAAGAGGAAAGGAGCTCATTACTCTCTAGCCAATGCTTCAGTCGCTGAGCTAGTAGGCTATCCAGGACCATACCTAGACACACTAGTAAAGAAAGCGGACGATAATCATTAGGAGAATTACCCTTTCTACCAGACTTTTCGAGAAGCACTACTCGAGCAACCTTCCATGCCTCAGGAAAAGTACCAGTGTCCAGACACCTATTGAAAAACCTGGCAAGAAGTGATGGGTGCATTCTTAACAGGGCTTTCACGACCGTGTTATCGATCCCTTCGGGACCAGGAGATTTCCTTTTCCCGAACTTGAAAGCCGTCAGTTTCACCTCATTCTCAGAAAAGGGCGGATCCACCAAACCACAAGTGTTCAGAGAGATCTCGTCCTCTGGTTCCTCGTTTCCGAAGTGCCGATCCAAGTTGTTTTTATTTTATCTTCTGCTTTCGAGCGAGAAGGTCTAGAACACATTCTCTCTGAATTTTCTTATTGTTGGTGGATGAAACAGCACCAGTGATTATTTTGGCCGCTTTTGCTTGAACACTGTCTATTCTTACTTTTAGTGATGAGCTTGAGGGAGCCCAGACCGGTGTTGCATATTCCATTATCGGCCTTATTAAGGTGATTTTTGTTGTTCTGAGAATTCTGGGTTTTTCTTCCCAATTTGTTCCACATAGCCATCTCAGAATGTTTAGTTTCTGGTAGCTATATTTGAGGTGCTAATTATGTGTTTTGAAAATTCCAATTCCTCATCAATGACAGTTAAAATAATTTTATTGGCATATTGTCAATACATACAAAGTGCACAGTCTGCACTATTTAAAAAAGATAATATGCATTATATACACTATGTACAATGAATATGGCGCCTCTGCCAGCGCTGCAGAGTTTGGTGGAGAATCGCCAGTGGGTCTCCAGCAACACCACGCATTTTGCGATCTACGATGAAAACGTAGATCGCGGACTTCGCCGCTTAGGAGATGGTAATGGCGTGGTCCTCGAGACCAACTGGAAAGATCCAGGACTGCAGTATCACACCTAGGTATTTTGGATTTCTAATTTTATCAATTATTTGTTTGTTTATGCTTATTTTGTGGTTATATTTATGCCTTTTTCCCTGTCAGTGGAGAAGACGCATAGGTTTGGTTTTAATGGGTTTATGGTCATTTGGAGTTCCATTGCCCACTTCTCCAGTCCTCTCATTGATGTGTTCAGTATTTTTTACGATTTTTCTATGCTGCTACTTGTGTGCCATATGGCTATATCGTCTGCATAACAGGCAACCTTTGAGTCTTCAGTGAGGTAAGGATGGATGTCGTTAATATATAGCAGATAGAGTAGAGGACTGAGCACAGATCCCTGAGTTACACCAGCCCATGTTCTTCCTTCCTTGAAAAATTCTCCATTGACCCAAACCTTTAACCTTCTTCCCCTTAAGAAGTATGCAATCCAGGTTAAGGTCTTTCCTCTTACTCCGATGTTGTGCTGCTTTTCACGTAATTTCTCCCTCCATACTCGATCAAAAGCTGAGGTCATATCAAGGAATATAGCCGTGGTCTTCTTTGGCGGTTTTTCCTGGAAAGAATCTATTATTGATTGACAGAAGTAGAACAGTTGATCAGTCGTACAGTGCTGGGATCTATAGGCAGTTTGGTAGAAGTTTATTTTATTATTGTTAGTGAGCCAGACTATGAGCCTAGAGTGGATAATTCGTTCTGTTATTTTACAAAGTATGCTGGTGAGAGCAATTGGCCGATAGTTATTGGATTCCTTGGCATCTTTGTTTGGTTTCAGTATTGGCACAGTAATTGATATCTTCCAATTCTTTGGTAGTTTACCAGTTTACCATGAAATGTTTAGTATTCGTAGGAGTTGTTTATTAGCTTTGTCTTCAAAGTGTTTAATCATTTGACCAAAGATTAGATTATCTCTTGGTGACCTCTTGGATTTTTTTATTGATGAGTTTAGCTCATTCAGTGTGAAGTCTTTCGAGAAAATATCTTGTTGATGGAAGTTTCTTGCTTGTTTAACTAACTGGTTTATATTATTTTTAGAGTCCTGTCTTCATTCGTATATTTGAGTATGGAAATGCTTGAAAGATATTCAGCAATTATGTTAGCCATCTGTTTGTTCTCGTTTTCTCGCTGTTCTATTCATATCGGTTAGAGTATTGGAGGATTGGTGTTGGTATTGATTGTTTTCTAACACTCTAATTATATTCCAGTGTTGGCTGTCCTTTCTTGGATCCATTTTTTCGCAGAAATCTGCCATTTTTCTTGTTTGCATATCCAAATTTCTTGTTCTATTTTGTGACTAATTTCAATGTGTTCCTTTCTCTTTTCTTCTGTTTTATTTTTTAAAGAAGTTCATTGATATTGTCTCTCTCTGAAATCATTGCCTCGATGTTGTGGTCCTTCCAGTGAGGTATCCGCAGGTCTTTACGTCTACCTCTAGGTATCGATGCTTTTGCAGCTTTTGATATATTCGAAGAGAAGTTTTCCAAGTTTTTGTCAAGCGTTCTGTAATTCAAATTTTCGTTGCACAGTTCTTCAAACTTTTCTGTGAATTTTTTCAAGTCAGCTTTCCTAAAGTTCCATGTTCTTTTATTCTATTGGACATTCTCAATTTTGAAGTTTAGGGTTGTTAAAATTCGTCTGTGGTCACTGATTGCACCTCTCAGGATTTTCCTTTGTGTTGTGGGCGCGATGTTGAAATTTATCGCTGTGATGTCTATTGCGGATTCTGTGCCTGTGGACTTGAATAGATAGGTGTTCTCTCCCTTATTTAATGGTGTTAGGTCGAGGTCGGTGACCTTTGTTATCCTGGACAGATGATCCCCAAGTTGAACTTTTGGCGTTAAAATCGCCGTGTATGATTGTGATATCCGAAGAGGCTTCACTTAATGTCTCTATTGTGTGTACCCATACAAAATTCAAAGATATAACGAGCTGAAAGTTGGCGATTTTGAGATGCGTCAAGAATTCGCTGCATGGGTTTTCCGGCAAATTGATAGTGATGAAAACTGGCTGTCGAATGTTCTGTGGACAGATGATGCTCACTTTTCTCTAAACGGAGAATTTAACATTCAAAACAGCCGCTTTTGGGCAACAGAAAACCCTAGGATTTTTACAGAAATGCCACTTTATCAGCCTAGAGTTACAGTTTTGTGTGGGTTCACTTCTTCTTTTATTATTGGTCCATTTTTCTTTGAAAAATCAACGGAAGAACTTTTAAAACCGTTTTTGTAACTGGTGAACGTTATGTTCAACTTTTGAGAGAAAAGGGTATTCCCATATTGCAGGGAAAAAGCACTAAGCGAAATAACATTCATGAAAGTTGGAGGACCTCCTCATATCTCCCGCGGTGCCAAACAATTGCTGAAGGATACGTTCGGTGAAATTCGTGGGATAAGTCGCCATATACCAGTGGCCTCCAAGATCACCAGACTTGACGCCTTGCGATTTTTGTTTATGGGGGTACATTAAATCGTGTGTTTATCGATGCTGGCCTACCATATTGGCCATGTTGAAGGTTTCTATCAGATGGCACCTTTTATCAATTTCAACAGATATGTTATTTAATGCTGTCCATTCTGTCATTTATCGTCTGCAGGCGGTGATTGAGAATGAAGGGTGCTACATTGAGCAAGGATTGTGACCTAATACAAGAGAGAAGGCAGTTACCTCATGTGTTATATAAGCTGCCATGTATTATATTATCTACCTATATTTTGCAGCTCTTTGTGTTGGGATATGAGGATAATAAATGCTGTCCTCACATCTTGACTTTTCTTTTTGTGAACAGTAATTTTTTGTTTGTCATTTGCTCGCATATTATGTCGTGCAAACCAGAGTGTTATAACTTCTCGAATAACACTGGTACACACAATTTTCCCCTTATGTTTAGTTTTTCGCTTTTCGCTCATTAGAAGAAATAGCATAAGGAATATTTTCTGTACACCAATAACTTTAGAAATTTTGTGCAAAAAAATAATACAAAATGATTTTACTAACACGTTTTTCAACGCAAAAGGTCGATTTAAAAAATATTTTTATTTGAGGGGACACATTCTTTAAAATTGTGTACAGTATGAGAGAGAGTTGAATTAAAAATATTAGAAATGTATTATCTTCGGAAACAAACCGTATCTAAAATATCATTTTTTTTGCTACATGTTTTAATTTGCATTTACCTATTTTACATATCTCTGATTGTATTTAAAAATCGTTAACCAATTCTTCATACTTTTGGCGAAGTGGTGTTTTATTAATTTGTTATTTGATATTATTAGGGTTCTTTCCTGGTATTCAAAAAGGAAAAATACGTGTCGATCAGTTATATTTTTCAATTTATCAAACAATTTGGCCGCTGAATCTCTTATTCTGGTAGTGCGCCATCTGGCGAATAAAATTGTAACTAAAATCAATTTCGAAATTTTCATTATTTGCCATAAAAAATCCCATTGCATCCTGAACACAATGGTGTTTACCGCATTGCTCTAGCGCAAATATTCGCGGAGTTATTAATTTTTAAAATAGTGCGGGACTTTTGGATCACCCTGTATATAAAACACCATAGGTGAAAAACATTTGTTAATTTCAGAAATCCCCTATGATTTCTCTCCTGAGAGACAATATCTTCAAAATCACAACTAGAAAAATAACTGTCCTACCCCAAAACAAGTTTAAAATAAAAATCCAATTCCCCGCCAGTAGCTAAATTAGGTCACCGCCCGCCAAACTTATTGCCACCGTTAAATTCCAACATAGTTACACTTCCTCGTCCTTTCCTTTTACATGCATAATTAATCACCCACACATATCCCTAAACAAACTCTACAACACCCTCACACATCACTTTCTTCAATTGGCAACAATTATAGCGCACGACTTAGCAACAAATCAATCTCGAGCCACACAAGCCTAATATCGTCGCCACTAAGCGTGCCACATCCACTAATAATGTAAAAATTCTCGATATGTTTCGTACAATAATCATCACCGATGACTCTAGTGAATTTGTTATTCATGGCGAAACACCTGACATCTTTCCATTCAACTCACTTCACAACTGTCACAAGGCAACACAACAAATATTTTTTTCTCAAATAACAGGCCACAAAGACGCCTACATGCCTGTGACACATCTCACCTCAAAGCGTGTCCACGTTGAAAGTCGCACCTTTCACAACATATCTAGTCTAAAATCACTGAGTAACATTTTTACTGAGTTCACAACAACGTCGAAACACCTACCTACGAATACCGAGAAAACTACATCTTTCAATTAGAACAGGAAATTGCCAACCTCAACAAAAGAAGAAAGAGAAAGTCAGTTTCAAGTAAATGGCAAATCTAACAAACACCCCGCAAGAGTGACCCCACAGTAATAGGATCCCCCGACGCTATTTCTGTCAGCCCCCCGTTTCCTGTTGGACAACGCCCGTCCTCCCCGCTCAAGACAGATGTTAATGAACGCCATCTTAAATTTTGTAAAACGTCTTTCACACTAACCATTTAGGTTTTCTCACAAATCTCACAAGCTCCTTAATCATAACACATATTAAAAATTTTACCTATTAATTGATATCACAATACACAACATTTTAGTAACCAATCCGACCAATAAATTGCGCTTCTGAAATTTCGATTTACACAACCTAAAAAGCGCATCATGATTCTTATTTGAACAATACAATTGATTCTACAATAATATTTTACCGTACTTCTAATATTCCAGCGTCTAAACAATTTTTATCATTCAACCACTAGAAAAAAGGTAAAACTCCCAAACAGTTTATATCACAATTTTGCGATTCCCAACATAACCTCCTTAATTATAAAAAGCTTTACTAACAATTACGAATTGAAACAATTAAGTCTAATCATGATTTATAACACAGAAGAGAAGCCGTTCTCTACATATCACCATTTTGAACAAACGAAAAGATCATTTCACATATTCCCAGTTTCAGAGAGTGATAAAAACACCGATGTTTACCAAATGGATATAATCTGGTTACACACTACAATTATAACATCTCTTCAGAAGGAATATTTTTTATCCAACTCCGCTATCTAACATTTACCTGATGATTATAATAATCTTCAATTATATTCTAATGTTCATGAAATCTTTGAATATAATTTTTTCTTCTTGCCTTTCAATTATACAATCATTCTAATCCAATATTATTTTCAAAAAAAAACTTCAATCAATTTTATTTTTATTTTCATAATATTATTTTAGTATTACAAAACATTAATTTGCTTTCGAAAATAATTTTAAATCTTTATTATTATTATTTATATATATTACATGTTTGATTGTGTCCACTTAAACTTTATTTACTCACAATCATATTACTATATATTTTTCATTTTATAATTTTGTCTATACCTTTTTATAATGTGACAATGTTTATCATTAAAATCGGTCATAGACAGAAATCGTTTACAACAATCATATTCTCTAACCACTTAGTGTACTTTTCACTACTATATACACTGCGTGACATTGAAAATGGAACACCAAGAAATAGTGGCCAGAAAATTATGCAAATTTCAGGGTAGACGCGCCTAACCGAGTTATGCAAATGATGTAAAATGCGGAGCTCTCGTGCGCACATGGAGTAAGATATAAGGGAAGGAACTTGCAGAAAGGAAAGTATTCGTGTCGTTATTTCTTCAAGGAAAATCATTGTAGAAATTTTGTTCTTGTGTCAAAAGACACGTGTAATAACAGAGAATGCCAGGTCATCGTAAACGGAGGCAGTTCAAGCAGACAGACGCTTTTACGAGGGGCATGGTGATCGGACTGAAAAGGGCAGGTTGGTCCATACGTCAAATCGCAGCTGATACACACCTTGGTGCGTCCACGGTGCACCGACTGTGGAGAAGATGGTTGGAACAAGGAAATGTGGCAATTTATAGGAATGTCGGTGCAACCAGAGTGACGTCAGCACGTGTGGATCGGCGTATCCTTCGACAAGCAGTGGCGGCCCCACAAGCCACTTGTACCGCCATCCTGCAACATGTGCAAGACACCCTAGATCATTCCATCTCGACCAGAACCATTTCCAGTCGATTGGTTGCTAATGGCTTGCACTCATGCCGTCCGCTAAGAAGACTGCCATTGACCCCACCGAATAGGCGCCAACGTTTGGAATGGTGCCGGGCTAGATCGACGTGGATGACGGAATGGCACAGGGTCGTGTTCTCAGATGAGTCGCGTTTCTGCTTGTCCAGTGATAGTCGCCGTGTACGCGTCTGGCGTCGACGTGGAGAAAGGTCCAATCCGGCAGCAATTGTGGAACGCCCCACCGTGCGACAACGTGGAATCATGGTTTGGGGCGCAATCGCGTATGATTCCAGGGCACCTTTACTTCGTATTCAGGGCACTATGACGTCCCAACGATACGTTGATGATGTGCTGCGACCGGTGACACTCCCCTACCTTCAGGGGGTACCCAATGCCCTTTATCAGCAGGATAACGCCCGACCGCACACTGCTCGCATTAGCCAACAAGCTCTGCAAGATGTACAGATGCTTCCCTGGCCACCGTACTCTCCTGATCTCTCACCAATCGAGCACGTCTGGGACATCATTGGACGCTGTTTGCATGCCTTGCCACAGCCGCGTTCAGAAGACGAACTGCGGCAAATGGTTGAGAGGGAATGGAGAGCCATCCCTCAGGACGCCATCCGTACTCTGATTGACTCTCTACCGAGACGTGTTGTTGCGTGCATCGCCGTCCGCGGTGGTCCTACTTGCTACTAAGCCGACGCCGTTCTCGCTCTGTATTATGACTATCATTTTGAAATAAAGATCACTTATTATTCGTCCCTGTCTCTCTCTGTCTGCCGAGTTTCATCACTTTCTAGCCACTATTTCTTGGTGTTCCATTTTCAATGTCACGCAGTGTATTTCTCTCTCTATCTCTCTCTCAGCCAATGCCCCACGTCAACGTAGAAAAACGACAGTACCGCTTGACAATTTTATTTCTTAATTTCAACAAACTCTTTGAACATAAATCCCTAGATTTAAAAATTTCCAACTTCTGGCCTGAACACGCTTCAAGAGTTAATTTCAATCATCCGCAGAGCACAATCACCAACGCATGCACAAAGCGTTCACTTTTTTCAACTTTCAACTTTTTTTTAGCTCTAGCGGATCACAATCAACCTTTGATTTCAAGTCAAGTCAGATCACCTACTGTCGCTACAACAATTCTATTTATCGCATGGCTCTATATCACCTCTTTCAATCATATTAATAAAAAACCTTTTCCTTCAACAATTTTAACCCCATAACCCTAATGTTGTGACAACGCACTGTAACTTTTATATAGCATCGCAAGTGAAACATTGCCAAGGAAGAAGCTCAATTCTATATCCTCGCTTTGCACATGGTTCTAAGTATTTGGTTGCATGTGTAATACTTACAATTGCATATTCTTTAACCTCTAACCCTTTCCAACGCCCGCCAATAATCTCTTAGAATTTTACATTTTTTAAAAACATAATCATGAAAATGTTTTTATGTTTTATCTAAATTTCACTTTTTATAATCAATATTATAACTTTTTGATTAAAGATAAGTTTTATTTTTTTTAATTTTCAGAGATATTCAAACATTTTAAATTAAATAAACGAAATTTTAATTGCTTACCTGTGTTAGAGAAGCTTTACCCGTTTAAACCCGGATAAACCCTTTAACTCTCGGGGCCCATCTATGGTAATTTAAACCAACAACCTCATATTGTATATAATATAGCAAGATTTACAGGTTGTATAATAGAAATACATCTGTAAATGATTATACCCATGATTGACATGTGTCATTACATCATCATATGTAATGTACTTTGCACAAATTGAGGATAAATAAATAAAACTCTGCAACAGATTAAGAGTTGAGCTAAAGCAAGAGATTAAGATAGAAGTCCAACGAGGCCTAGAAGATAGGGCGTTGCCCTATTTTATATATTTTCTTCCTCTTCGGCAAAAATATATAAGCCCCCAACAGGGCCAGAAATAAGCAGTCACTTCACCATCAGCGGGTGCCCTCGTCGGTTGTTTCCAAGGTCCACCTCATCGACCATGTAGAACAGTAATAACTCTTCTATCTCCATCTTTCTCTGCTTAGCTCGACACTTATATGTTCACGGAACTTTCCTAGTTCCACTGTGTCCCTTCGTTTTTTTGTGTGGATATTCCCAAGATTTACACTCTGCCTAGACCACGGCTGCCTGTACTCTGTGAGTACTCTTAAAGGTCTTCCAAGGTGCAGAGAGGTACTGGAAAACTCTCCACATCCTGACTGTCTCTCTCGATTAACACAGTATAACGAGAGTTGACAGGAACTCACAAACCATAGCTTAAGTCAACAGGATCTC